>JAJJMA010337511.1:0-15964 GCA_023529015.1 Papaver nudicaule
TGGTGTGGACATGAGTGTCTTGATCATCAGGAATAACATGAATCTGATAAGGACCCGCTCTGTTAGAATGAGCTGGGGAATCCGTACGTGTAAACCCTGGGTTTGTTGGAGGCGTCAGCTTCTCTGAAAGAGCCCTCAAGTAAGTCAGCAACTCCGTCTGGGTTTTCACCGTATTGTTTTGACTCAGGGCTAGATCTTGTTGGGTCTTCATGAGATCCGCAATGCTAGGTGAGTCTTCAGTACTCCTTGTTTCTCCTATGCGGGGCCCGAAGAGAAAAGCTTATGTGCGGCTTGAGATAGGAGTGTAAGAGGTAGGAGAGATAGTGGTATTGGTGGTCCCCACCATATGAAATAGGGGGGACGTGATTTGGGATAGGGTTGGCGTGGTGGAACCCACCAGAGGAGTTGACACGCCCAAGGAGAGAGGGGATGAGGTTGGCCCCCTCTGGGCTGAGGCAGAAGCAAAATTAGGGTTTCTGGTTGTGATAGGGCTCACGGTTTGGGTAGTGAGATAATTCACATAAATTCTCTATTAAGAAACTAGCCTCTTGACTTACTGGTTTTTCGTAGGTGGTGAAACTCTAGATGCGTCGAGGCGGGTTGGTGGCCTCATTGCGCGGGCCTTCAGTCCCTAGTCCCCTGTTGACAGAGTTATCTCCCATATCAGCGTATTGTCCGGCTATTACACGGAGTTGTTGGAACGTGCGGGGTTGGAATCTCCCCATTAATTCTTGACGATGTGGCTCCATCCCTCCTATGCAGATCTCCACCAATTGTGACTCGTTTATCTCCCTGTTACGATAGTCCGAAGCTTTGGCTCTGAATCTTTGTACGAAATCTTCTGGATCCTCCTCTTCTTCCTGATGAGTCTTTACCAGATCTGGAAGACTAACTTGGTTAGGAATGGGAGCATTATTTGTGGGAGCGGCATTGATAGTGGCCCCCACAATATGAGGCGTGGCAGCAAGTGGCAGAGGCAAAGTAGGGCCCAAACTAAGAGATTGAGTGAAAGGAGGAGATGAGTTGGGTCCCATTAGAGAGGGGACGCCATTGGGAGTGATAGTAATCACGTTTTTTGTAGTGGGACCAGCAGTGGCGTCTCTGACATGATTGGTTATCCCTGCAGCACAAGATAGGGATATGTTGGAGCAGGATAGAGATAAGGTGGGTCCCTGGTGGACGTTTTGGAGAGATGAGGCTGGAGGAGGCGTGGTGGATCCCACCAGAGGGGATGTCACGCCCAAGGGAGGAGTGGATAAGGTTGGCCCCCTCTGAGTTGAGGCAGAAGCAGAATTAGGGTTAGGGTTTGAGCTCACGGCTTGGATTGTGGGCCCAAGAGGTGATGGCGCCACTTGCTTGGGTGTTGGCGACCCCACTTGAAGTAGGCAAACTCGTGGGGATATTAGGGTTACTTGGAGAATTTGTATTCTCTGAACTCTGCCTCCTGGTTTCAACCATATCTTCTTAAAACTGAGATAATGACCTCCCACTGTGGTCGCCAAATGTTTTAGGTGTAAAACAATAAAGAGAATTTTGAGGGTAAAGTGTGAAGTGTGATGATGTAATAAAAGATGGTAATGAATTCGAGAGGTCAAGATCGAACAAGACTCGCCTAAACCAAGAAATGGCCGTTCGAGTATTGCTTCAGTTACAAGAAGAGGATTTTAGGGTTGGTTTAGGGAGGGAAGCAGAGAAAGATGAGATCAGAGAATTGCTATGATTTTCTGTAATGTTGATGATTGAATTGCTAAAGAAGTTTGAATATTCAGTTCTCACTAGATGTTGAATGCTGAATGAGAAGAGTTAATCAATGATCGATGTGATTGATTGATTGAACTTGCACTGAATGAAACTGTTTGTTCTTGCTGGAGAACTTGTTGTTTCCAAACTGGTCGAGTGACCTATTTATAGCAATAGAATTCCAACTGATCTCGTAAGAAGTGGAAGAAGTGGAAGAGTGGGAGTGTGGAGTGAGTGGGGAAAGTCTTGCGCCTATTATTAGGGAAGAATGAACCGCCCACTACTCTATCCCATCTTCTCAGCAACGTTCACACGACTTAGCTTCTTTCCCGTTGAGTGATTGAGCCGTTGCAATCACACGTGCCGTAGACCGCCAAACCAAAACCCTAAAGAATATCCCCCCATGTAACTTACTTGATTCTCGTAAGATTTGTTAAAGATTGAATATTTGTTAAGTCAAAGCTGACTGAGTGCAAAGTCGTACCAATTACTGGTAAACTCAGGACTTTTGCGTAAAGATAGAGATTAAGCGATAAGCTTGTGTGTCTCTTTTAGGTTTTGGTTTAAGGATTGAGCCGGGCAATCGCCATTTAAACCAATGAGATAAATCTAAGGGTTGAGCTAGCAACCGCCGTTAGATAAGATAAGGTGAGTCTAAGGATTGAGCTATGCAATCGCCAATTAGACTGAGAGGATTTCAGCAACTCTCTGTGGCAATAGTCAAATAAATACGACTTTCGTCTTGCCATAAATAAGGGAAATTGGTTTGTGGCATGTAATGCACCAATTCCCTGAATAATAAAGACATATGAATGTCTAAAATAATATGAATCATAGCAATGAGCCATGATTAAGAATTATAGCACTGATTTATAGAAGCAAGTCTATAATCAGGAAAAACAAACGAATGATGCTATCACGGCGTAGCCATCATCAAGAATGCATAAGCATTGCCAATATAAGACCTAAAGACAGGCCATGATGATCATAATAAGCCATGTTATATGGTATGATAATCTTATTAAGAAATTAGGTATAAGGTTCAAAGGATGAACAATAACATTTATGTTATTTCAGATTACTGTACAGTTTGTATGTTGTTCATTCGTAAAATCGCCCAGGACAGCTCATAATAGATAAAAATCTGAATTTTTAGTATGTTATGGGAAATTCAGAGAGGAAAATATTTCGTGAAGGAAGCGCCTTCTAATTCCTTACGGATTGGGCTCTAAAAATCACGCCATGGAGAAATACGTGAGCAGAACTGTCAGATTTCCGAATTTGATTAGGAAACTAGAGTATTATGGACTAAGTAAAATCCATAATCCTCTAGGATTTGGATCAGTGGGACCCATAAGTAGAGGGGAAGCTAGAAAAGAATATATCCTAGCCTCAAGGGGGCAACTAGAGCCCGTGGGAGAAGAAAATCTCATGGCTCTTGCGTGAGCACAAGGAAAGAAAAAACCGTAAGCCCCCCCAAGATTTAGCCGCGCCTTGACTTCGGGCCTCCAAGATTTGGCCAAGGCAAAGTCATGGGGCTCCAAGATTAGACCAGGGCAATAGTATGGGTACCCATAATTAGGCCAAGGAGGTGGCGTGGGCACCCAAGTGCCAAGGCACGCCAGAAACATGGATATCCAAGATTAGGGCGAGCTAGGAGCATGGGCATCCAAGGCTAGGGCAGGGATTAGCCTTGGGCCTCCAAGGATGAAGGGGGCGTGAGTATTAGGATGAGGATTAGGCCAAGGGGCGTGAACATGGCAAGGAGTAGCTGGGGTTAAGCTCAGGCCAAAGAAGATGGCCAAAGCTAATTGGCGTGAGGCATTGGCGGGGCTGTAGGCCAAGGAAAGTGGCCAAAGCTAATGATGGGCTAAGCTAGGCGGGGCTAGGCTTAGGCCGAGAGAAAGAAAGCCAAAGTAATGGCGGGCTAAGCTAGGCGGGGCTAAGCTTAGGCCACGAGAGTAAAAAAACAAAGCAATGGCGGGCTAAGCTAGGCGGAGCTAAGCTTAGGCCACGAGAATAAAACCCAAAGTGTTGGCGGCCTAAGCTTAGGCCAAGAGATTAATGGCCAAAGGTGTTGGCGGCCTAAGCTAGGCGGGGCTAAGCTTAGGCCAAGAGATTAATGGCCAAAGGTGTTGGCGGGTTAGGCTAGGCCAGCCAAGAGGGGCAGTGGCGTGATAGCTTGGCAAGGATAGGCTTAGGCCATAGGCCAAGAATGACCGTGTATACTCCCTCTTTGCTAAGTGGCGTGAATGGCCTAGGGTTTTGGCTCAAGCATGAGCTAGGCTAACGCGTACGCGTAGGTATTTTATTGTATAGGCTAGGGATTGTGGACCATGCTACTAGGCTAGGGTCGTGAGATATCAAAATACAGCTAATGGTAATTTAAATATCTTATCCCTACTATAAAATAAATTCATACCTTTTCTTTGAGCCATTCCAGGACGCCAGAGGTTGATGCGAAATTACTCTTGTGACCTCCTCGCCAGAAACCACCATCAACAAACCCTAAGGAACCAGAGGAGATACAGACCTAATCTCACTCTTGCCGCTTAGGTTCAACCCAAAGAGAATCCAACCCTTACAAAGTTTTCCAAGCTCGCCTTATATAGGCCGAGCTTGGGTGGTTTACAGCTAATAGGACAAGAGACTCAATCGTGGTGGTGTCAGTCCCTGTCGAGTAAGGCGGTGACGCTCCGAAGTTGATTCTTGGTCTTCGGCCCCTCGCCGTGGTCCGAATCCTTTCCTTTCGAGTCTTCTCCTTCGTTCGTGTGTGACCTCTTCTTTGGGCTAATCCGAGGTTTCACCGCTGATCCTCTCGAAGTGGTTAGGCTTCTTGGATGCGAGACACGTGTTCCGAGGGGTTTTTACCCCCTACAGAAGGGATTAAGTCGGTCTCATATATATCTCAGTCTGAAGTCTAATAGTAAGGTGTGTATACATCTTAATACTGTGTGGTGTTCAAAACTGTACTAGATTCCAGGAATTTCTGCTGGATTGCAGTTTCCTCGTTAACAAAATTTCTGGTATCTTGTGTGCTTTACTTTCCGCATTGTATTTCTGCTTATATAATTAAAGTAACACAAGTTGTACGTTATTAACATGTAGTTAATTCCCAATCCTTTTTAGTATCCAAAAAGACTTTGTCTTTCGTTGGAATTTGATCGTTTACGATCTAACTCAGAATGACAAATTTGGATATTAATTTTTGAGATCGTCCATATCTCACCATAGACTCACTAACCTAAAAAGTTGGTTGTGTATTTCGGTACCCCTTTTTTTTCACCTGGTTCAGAAGCAAAAACTTATCACTTCTGATTGCAGTTGATTAAGATGATTTCCACAATAACCAGGTTGTCATTTTCTTTTAACCAAACTGTCAATACCCTTGTCTGACACTTGACGAAATAGATCCAATGCTTGCAAAGCTGTGTGGGTACTTTGGTGCTTTAATAGCCGCATCTTCCCGTTTTATGATTGCACTGTATCATCATCATTTTTTTTTTTGTAATGTGATTGTTTTAAAGTTTTTTTATCTACTGTATAATGTGCACTATATTTTGAGAACAGATGAATTGATATACCCGTTTTTGTACGATGGATGCGTTTTGTCGTGATACAAAAGCAAGCACCCTTATGATCCCCCATGCATATTTTCGTCCATATTTCCTTCCCTTAAACATGCACATTAAGAGTACATTTACAGAGAGATTAAGTTAGAAACAAAACTTTGTGAAAACCTATCGGGAGAAAATGATTGAGTATGTGTACATGAAAATCTCATCATCTGTAGATTACCTGTTTGTATTTGGTATGATGTTGTTGGGTTTTGCTTGGTGGGTTGTCTTTAAACATGTGCTGGGTTATCAATGACTTGAGTATTCGAAGAGCACTCGATTGCTGGAGTTTTTTTTTTTTTAACTATATACGTTTCAATATTGAAAGAGTCTCTTCAAAAGTCATGAAACGATAGTCATTATCATTATTATACAGTTCATAAGTCATTCTGCAAACTTTACCTCTAGCACCTACAATTAAGTAGCATATACAACAACTAAGATTTTAATTCATTTGAGTGCAAATTATAATGGAAATTTGTATAACGCCATGGGATCGTTAAGAATGGGCAGATCACCAAGTAGTTGATATCTGTCAATTAAATTGAGGAGATTGATTTTACAGTTCATCTACTCTAAGTGTGAACTATGATATTGGTTGTTATCGTCTTTCAGAAGATAATAAAATTAAATTGTCGAACTGATGCAATTTAAAATAGGAGAACATGACATTTCCACAGGGTTACAAGTGCAATAAAAGTTGGGGCTGAAGAAGATACAGTAGTGACACTGTTAGAGGATGATAAAATTGTAGTCCTAAAATGCAAACACACGAAAGAAAATTCCAGAAAGGGAAGATGGGTGAACAGTTGACTGCAATTCCAGGCAAATACTATATATTACGGGCTCCACATAGTTTTCCCCGTAAAAAGTTGAAGCTGGGTAAACATTTCATCGTGAATCCGTAACAACAATCATCACAGAAATCCAAAACCTAAAATGTCCATTCATCCAGGTTCAATTGAATCTGAGGGAGATAAGTTAGGATTAGGGTTAGTAACGCACCTACAAATAGAGATAAAATTCTTGTATCGTTGATTCGAATTAGTAAATAAAGAGGGAAATGTGGAGTGGTAGCTCGAAGTGTGAAATTCGGATGATTATTTTCTCCCGGTGACAGAAATTTCTGTTAATTTGTGTAAATTCGACTGATTTATTCCCAATATTGATCCAAATCATCCCTTATTCAAATTCCCGTAATTTTTTTTCCGGCTCCCCCCTAACTGATTTGAATGCTCCCTTTTTGGTATGTTTTTAACGAACTTAAGTCTATTTTTGTATGTTTTGCAGATTTGTCTTATGATCTCTGTAAGTTCAACTAGGTGGTGGACTTAAAAGTACAAGAACTGTTGTTTTTGATTTGACAAGGCCAAATCAGTTCCTAGTGTGCGTGTGCGTGTGTGTGTGTGTGTGTGTCCGTCCCTGGATCCAACTCAGCGGAACAAACAGGGGAAGCTTTTAAAGAAATAAAACTCGTGACCAAGTAAATAAAGTTACAAAACATCCACTTCATGAAGAACTAAAGAGATACAAAAGATCCAACTCATAAGAGTTACAGAAGCATAGCTAAAAGAAGAAGAAGAAACTCATAAAACACATACGTTTAATGAAAACAATAATAAGAAACATCGATATTTTCTGTTCTTTGTAGAAAATATGGCTTAGTACTATCTCACCATTATCCAAGCCCTTTTTGCCAAATTGTGTACAAAATATTACTTCCCAAAATACAGCTTTAAGCAAATATTAAGAATCCTGGAAGCAGGAACTAGTAGAGAAAAAACCGCAAGTATGCATATCATATCTAGTTAAATTCTAAAATAAAGTGTTTTCAAGCAAAGAAATAGATGCAAACAAGCTTACCACCCGGTGCATACGCACCAGATTTTTGTAAAATGTCTGCGATGTAAATTTCAATAACGTTGCTTCATAATAACACGTTGGTATTGGAGCTTACCTACTCTAAATGATACCTGCGTTGGATACAATTCTATGTTATGTAGCTAGTTATTTAGATTCTGCCAATTTAAATTCTTTATTCTAAGAATTCATATTTGACTTTGTAATCACTAAGATATTTTACAATATTCTGGGTGAAACCCATAGGCGTTGTATCACTTTTAATCAGGATCTTCAAACCTTTTCACTTGATCTTTAACAGTTACACATGCATGCTCTAAATATTTTCTTCCCATAACCCCATGATTTGGAAAAGATATCACACAATGTGTAACATTTTTGAAGTCATGTTTTCGGTGTAGTGGAAGTATAAAACTCAAACCATAGAAAGGTTAAGTAAACAAAAATGACATGAAGCAAAGAGATGACAATTATCATTTTAAGTGCAGTGGTAGCTTTTAGTTTATGTCCTTTGGTGTGAAGAGACGTGTACCTTGGATGTGAAGAGACATGTGCCAATCAGGTTATGTCATATTGATGTTCTCTGTGACATGTTAAATTGACATGGTGGTTAACTATTGGGGTGACCAATCAGATTTGGATGGCATAAAAAGCGTTGCTGATGTGGCTTCACCAAATCAAGAATGATTGTGGTGACGACATGTGGCATTTTGGGGTCCCTTATTATATATAAAGATTCATATAATTCTTTAACAAAGTAAACAAACAAAACTTCTTAAAATAAAATTTGATGACAATTTTTTTTGCACGACTAAGACTTGATGATTACCATCAATCAGGATTGATTTCAACAATAAGTCTACCATGTTAGTTCGATGAAACTAGTAGTAAATAGTTTTTGGTTTGAAAAATCTGTCAAAGTCGATCACTAGATACCAAAAATTTGACATCATTTGCTCTTGAATAAATATTGTACGTTTATATATCTTTACGTCTGCCTCCAAGGAAATTAACACTCCGAACCTCAAATTGATCCAAAGATGAGATTCTAAAATTAACACATTCCAAGAATATTCTCAAGACCAGATTAAAAATTATAATATCCGAGCCATCCAGCCTCCAAAAGAATGAAATAAGATTAAAAATGAAAGCAGTTTCAACACAACCATAATTAACTCCAATGGTTTAGATATTCTTTCTATGGTACTCCTGGTGAAAAAAAGAGTTCAAAGTTAAAAATCATACAGTCATATGCACATTTAAAACTCTACTGATCAGCTAATGGGTGTACGACTTGCCAACATTTTGCACACCCAATGAAATCATATATATATACATGTTAACAAAATAACACGACAAACAGTCAATGCTAGCAAAAAATTTCGAAAGGTGTTCAACAAAGATATTTTAACTTCTAGGTCCATGCAGGTACCAATAAACATAATTGTCAATAAATACAAAGCCACAAACATTCACTAGATACCAAATGGTTTGATATCTGAATAAATAGTGTGCGAAGACATTTCTTTATGTATGCCTCCAAGAACATTGGTACTTCAAACCTCAAATTGATCCAAAAATGAGATTCTATAAAAACATGTTGATAGCAATTTGACTGATAAAGTTGATTTATAGTCTTTTTTATTAAGAAAAAAGATTGTTTAAACTAATTACAATTTTTTTTTTCCATTTGAAAAACCCTATACTTTAGGCAATATGTAGATATGGGATATCTTCTTACCTTTTTTAAGATTAAAATCAAATTAGAATATAATATATGAAAGAGAAATTGGTAGTTTAAAGCCAACCAATAAGGTTGTTATATTACGTGCACAAATTTGGACTCCATTAGTTGTGTGAGATTTCCAAGATTACATGACCATGACCGATCTCATGGATACACTATTTATTTCTTGAATCAAATAAATGAAAGAAAATATTTTGGTGTTAGTTTACGTGCTCGTGATTTGAACAAAGTGTTAATTTTATGTGCTCGTGGTGTAAACACTCCAATTTTGCACGTACTAAGCCGTGTTTCCGCAAAATTGTAAAGGGCCGTTATCGATGAAATCAAGGTGTAGCCACGACCAAACAGTTTTGTCTGCACGTAAACTAGCATGGTATATATTGGGCGTAAACAAGTAGGAGTCCAAAGGACTCTTCGTATTCCCTTGTTAGCACTAACGCCCAAAGACCCCACCATGACTACTGTGGGGTGTTCATAGTTGCCCAAGGTCCAAATAACTCCACTAAGTCTAAGTTCATACTATTGCTTGGATCGAAACCCGTGTACTAGTCCCCATTTAGTTTTCTAAAGGTCCAAAAACCCACCCCAGCTTAGCCGTCATTTAGGTGTCGACATAGCTTCATTACCAAGTCTAAATACTTTGCACCCAAGTTCTTCCATAATTGCAAAATTTTTAAGATTAAATAAAATATATCGGTATTTCGGAAAGAAAATAAAATAAAATTTTGAATAATAGAATAATATTTATGAAAGATAGAAATGAAATTTTAAAGATGGAAATGATATTTAGGTCTTCAATCCCAACCGTCCGATTTAGGTCATTTGATCTAAGGGTTATCATTAGGGGAAGGACACTATAAATAGGGAGCCAGATTTTTGAGAAAGGGGGAGAAAATTTTTTTGTGAAAAAAGAAAAATTAACCAGAAAAGTTAGTGGAGAATTAGGAGAAAACCTTTATAAAAAGACGGATAATTATTGCGGGCTAATACGATCTTGCGGAAACACCGTTGGGCAATCTAAGCAACATTCGTCGCATCAAAACAACGAAAGCAGGTTTATTCTTGTGCTATATTCTATATAATTTTCTTTACATGATTCCATGAAGCTACTGTGTATTTGAACGTTTCGAAATCAATAAACGTATTGCTTGCTCTATGTTCTGTAATCACATATAAAATTGATTTTATCCAATATTTCTTGGTAATTGTTTAGTGTCAGTTTTGTCTCATTATTAGTTTCTTTTGAAACCAAATAACACGCAGTACGAGTTTATATAAGTTTGTTTTGGCCTGCTTGGGCAGAATCCAATTTTGGTTACTTTGTTTTAGCTGCGTATTACACACAGTGGAGTCGTCTTTGGCTAGCATATAATATGCACATCTGCTTTGGTTAATGGGAATCATTTGAGATAATTTTTTATGAATGTTCCATGTAGTTGTAGGAGTCTGTGTAGCATGCATTAGGTTAATTCCATGTACGTGATTCATTATGCATAGTTGGTCTGTAGGTATATATCCATCTGACTGTCTTATGCTACAGAGAAATGTTGCTACCTTACTGATTATAGTCTTGGATGATAACATGGTCAATAAATTAATGATTGATCGGTTAATGATAATATTTAATTGAATTAATGATTGAATGAATGATTAAATTAATGATTGATTGATGATTGAATAATTATTTTTAATTTTGATTATTAAGTTTTAATTTCGAAGATATTAACTCCTGTTTGCTTTCTTTTCAGGTGCTATTTATTTTATTTTGTTATTAATAATTTTGTATACTTTTTTACATTTATTTTAAATTAGAACCCTAAAATCCCAATTACGAAGTAGAGGCCAATCTTTCGATTGGACGAGCTAGGTGCCTCACACCTTCCTAGCCCGTAACTTGATTCCCGAACCCCATCAGACTTGTGCCTTATTTGGGTCCCAACTCCCTTAGTTGGGTGGCGGCTTCAATTATTAATTCCAAGTGCATTTTACCATTTTAGAGACTTAGAGGTTTTAACGGGTTCTCGTCCCGTGGATTTCGACGGTATCTACAGTGGCGACTTCACTGGGGATTTAGAGAATCTAACTCGAAAAATAATTGGGAATTTAGGGTTTTGACTGAACACGACTCGGTACTTGCACACACACACGTGCACACACCCATTGTGTCTTGCATCCATATCGCATCTTCCGGAGTCCGATTCTTAGGAAAATCCGTGGCTAGTAGGCTGAACCCTCTGGGCGTTATCAGCTGAACCACCACAAGCCTTAGCCCCGTACCAAAGAAGATTAGTTTAACTACGTCTGAGGTATATTTTGCTAAGGTAGCCCAAGATTGCCCAAGAATTAGTGAAACCAGCATGCATGCATTTTAGACCGTAAATTGCATTCATTTGTGCACAAAATCCGAGGCATAAGCACACCTTTTGTTACCAGATAATTCTTCGTTTGTTGTTGAAAAACAGGAAAAATTGATAGAAAGAATATGGGAGAGCAAACAAACTGGTTAAGTGACCTTGCTTTAGTGGAAGGGTTAATGGAAAGTCTTCAAAAGATGTTGGACGCCAAGTTTGCAGAATTAAATGATCAGACCAGAGAATTGACCATTGAAGCCGTGCATGAGGTTCTGTCAAAGAGGGAAGGTTCTGAAATAGGGGACACTGATGGCAAAGGAGAAATTGATAACAAGGGCAAAAATGACAAGGGTAAAGATGATTTTCATCCAGAAGAAAATTTATCCCTAAGGCTTCAAGAAGTTGAAAGGACCTTACAGAAAATGGGTGAAGGCACTGCAGATGCCCATGGGTTATTTCCTTATCCGTAGATTCAATTACCAAAGAACTTCAAATTTCCAGACATGGACCGATATGATGGAACTGGGTGCCCAAAAATCCATATTCGCATGTATGTTGGGTATCTGAAACCATTAGGAGTTAATGATGGGTTGCTAGTACAATTATTTCAGAGAAGTCTGACCGGGATAGCATTAAAGTGGGTGATGAAGACAAAACCAAGTCTAGTTTCAACATGGCAAGATATGGTTAATATGTTTGTACGAAGGTTTACCCAGGTTGCTGATATCCAATTTACCCGCAAACATCTTAAGGCAGTTAAGCAGGGGCCCAATGAGTCGTTTACAGAATTCTTTTCGCGTTGGAGGACCAAGGCGTTAAAACTCGATGATAAATTGACTGAAGAAGAGATGGTGGATATTGTAATGGACTGCTTGAACTATGAATACTCTAATCGGTTAATCTCGTCTTACCATGCAACATTACATTCTTTATGGAAGGCGGGTTCACAGATAGAACGTGCATTAGATACAGGCAGAATGGTGAGGTTATCCAATCAAGAAAATTCTACAACGAATGATCATTTGAGTACTGTGTCAGTCGCCTCTCCATTTACAACACCCACGAGACAAAACCAGGGGCATGGAAAGAACTGGAATCAAGAAAGATATGAACGTCCAGGGAGAAATGAAACCAACCTAGCCGACTCAATCTACAAACGATCTGTCCACCCTAGTGAGATCTTCAAAGATGAGGTACAAACTGTGAATTCGTTTAATTCTACTAATCATCATGTTTTTATGTTTGAATCAGGGGAAGGTCATTTTGAAGTTGAATATTCAATGAACGTGTCAAATACTGGTCGATATTCAGCAGAGCCCGTGCATAGCTTTGATGTACTACCGAACCAGCGACAACAACGACCCATCTATATTGATGAACCTTTCGTGGACCATTGACAACAACGACCCATCTATAGTGATGAACTTTTCGCGGGTCAGAGCCAACAACCCACGTCAGGAGGGGTTACAAATCATTCAGAATCGTCGGGCTTAAAACCGGAGGTGTCAGAATCTTTTAGATACAAAGCTTGTGATGAAGTTTTAAACCTGTCAAGAAGCAGGGAAATTTATAAGCCACCTCATCTCAGGCGAATAGAAGAATCTCAACCATATCTGGGATTCAAGGAATTAATGATCATGGCAAATGTAAGGCATGCTAATGATGAGGAAGAAAAAGTTTATGGTCTGAATAACCTTCGTGTAGAGAAAGATGGAGAACTGGTAAGCATAATGAGGCTGACTCAGGTAAGTCTCTAACTCATTTGGTTGGGTCAATCCGACCAATTAAGGGTCAGAAATCACCTGAATTTGTATGTAACTCGTCTTTCATTTCAAATTTTCAAAATATTTCAGAAAATCCAAAAAAATTAAAAAAATTAAAAACCCAAAAAGATTTTTCTTTTGTTTGTAGAAACAATGTACTCGACTTGAGCAAGGGGCTTGAGAAAACTGGCAAGCCAAGTGGATTGAGGAGCCACCAGGAAGAAAAACTTGAACCCGTTGAAGGAGTAAAATTAGTCAATCAGAACAACCATGATCAACTTTTGAAGGCATCTTGTGAAGAGAAGATAACAATGACCACTGCGTGGGAAAAGTGCAAATCAACATTGAATCAAATTGAATGGAAGACAACTATGAATACATTGTGGAATAAGTACAAGTACCAACAAAGATTGAATCCAATTGAAGAGAAGAGACTACAGTTGAGACCACAGTGGTTATCGAAGGCACATGATGAGAAGAAAGAGAAAGTGAAGATGCACAAGGATAAGCTTCCATTTCGAGATAAAGGATCGTACGATGTGAAGAAAGAGAAATCAAAGATCAAAGAGAAAGTCAAAGTCAAGATGCACAATAATGAGTTTCCTTTTTGTGATAAGAGCTCGCATGATGAGAAGAAAGAGAAAGTCAAGATACACAATGATGAGTTTCCATTTCAAGAGAAAGGATTGTACAATGTGAAGAAAAAGAAAGCCAAGAAGAACAATGATGAGTTTACTTTTCATGATAAAGACAAGGTATCATTTCATACATTTAAGAGGTCGATTTCTTACAAGACCATGCGATTAATTGATGATGATTTTAATAGCACAAAGTTCAAGAAGGCAAGGAAAGCAAAATTTCGAGAAGATCCAAGAATCAACAAGAAAGTTCCCTCCAGAAGAATCAAGGAGGCAAGTCAAGCAGAATTTCGAGAAGATCCAATAATCAACAAGAAAGTTCCCTCCAGAAGAGTTGTCCAACTAAATGCTCTGGACCGCCTATATGATCCTGGTCCAAGAAGTGCTACCCGACCCAAGAAATACTACACCTAAGGTAAGCTGCTAAACTCTCAAACTAGGGGCAACGAACGTTCATAAAACTCCTAGGCACATTTACCCAAACCCACATGTCTCTCTAAGTCTCGTTGAAGGTTGCCGAAACAAATGCAAGGGGCAAAGTCGTCACTCTGGATAGCCCCTTGTCAGAATAAATATTAGGGGCAAATTCATCATTCTGCATAGTCCCTTATGTTGGAATAAATATTAGAAGAAAGTCGTCATTATGGATATCCCTTTTGTCAGAATAACACTAGGGGCAAAGCCGTCGTTTGGGAGAGCCCATGTTTCAAAAAAATAAATAATAAATAAATAAATAATAATAAAAAAAATCGGAAAAAAAAATCAGGAAAAAAAAAGAGAAAGAAAAAAGAAAAGAAAAACAGAAGCAGAAGGGGGCAAGTCATCATTCTGAAAGGCCCTCATCTTTGAGGAATACAAGGAAAAGGAAAAACAAGGGGCAAATCATCATTTGTATGGCCCTCATGTTTGAAGAATATATAAGGAATGAGAAATGAACTAGGGGAAAAATCGTCATTCTAAATAGGCGCTATATTGAATCGAATCATTGGAAGGGGAGAAGAGTTTTACTACAAGCGATCAAGTCAAGTCTTTTGGAAGTTAAATAAATGATTAGAGAGACATGTCCATCCATCCACCATCCATCCACCACATCTTTAGAGTTTTATGAGCAACGAATGTTCCTAGGGGGAGAGTAGAGCAGTGATGTCTTAGGCAAAAAAAAAAAAAAAAACAAAAAAAAAACCAGCCACTTGGGAAAATTGGGTAGCACTTGAAGTAGAGAAATGCTGCATGGAGGAATACGAAGATTTGAAGCATTAAACAGTCATTTTTGAAGATTTGAAGCATTATCTGAAAGAGGCTCAAGGAAGAGAAATGTTGGGCAAAAAAAAATTTTGAAGACTATAAGGAAAAATTTGAAGGTTTGAAAGTTGGAGATTTGCGGAGAATTGAGTCGTCAAAGCATGGAAGATTAAAATTTGATTATTTAGAGTTGATTGCGGTTCAGAGGATTGAATGATTCGAAAATTTGGCGATGATGGTAATATTTTTGGTGGCACCTATCACTCACGTGGCGTGCCAGGGTTCATAAGACTTTGTAATATAGTTGAGTACTTTGGTTTTACTCTTATTTTATTTATTAAAAAAAAAAAACTTGTTTGTTTTGATAGCTTAGGATCTTGTACCGCTGATTAGCTTTTTTGCAAGTGTACTAGTTGCAGGGATTCTCTGATCTTTTGACACAGTAATCGGCGACAAACAATGTGTGGTGGTAGCTGGGGCAACTCACGTGTCACGACCATCGAGAGGATTGACAACGGAATCAAAAACGTTGAAATGTCACAAAACAAATCTAACAAAGTTTGAGGACGAGAATCAATGTAATAAAAGGTAACCTGTTTCCGCTACAGCTACAAGGGCACGAGTGCCGCTTCGTCGTGATCTCTACATATCACGAGGATGTGTACTTGTGCAAAATCAAAATACTTAGAAACAATTCGGGTGAACTTCATAGTGTCATCCCGGAGAGTCCAACAATTTGAGTTAATGTGCAAAATTGGGTTTATCGGCTTTGCCGTTCAGTTGCACGCAACCTTCGACAAAGAGGGGCACTGTAAACACTTCAATTTTGCACGTACTAAGCCGTGTTTCCGCAAAATCGTAAAGGGCCGTTATCGATGAAATCAAGGTGTAGCCACGACCAAACATTTTTGCCTGCACGTAAACTAGCATGGTCTATATTGGGCGTAAACAAGTAGGAGTCCAAAGGACTCTTCGTATTCCCTTGTTAGCACTAACGCCCAAAGAC
>JAJJMA010337514.1:1968-13508 GCA_023529015.1 Papaver nudicaule
TTACACCATAAGTCAACAGTTTTGGTTTAAAACCCAGTATTGCTGACAAAAGCCTTTGGCATCGGTCAAAGCAACTCCTAGGCCTGTAACGGACGTCAGCTAGGGGAATCAAGTGCGTGACGATCCGTGGGGGATCCAGAGACGTAAGGAAGGCGACAGTAGCCAATTCGCTTGGAGGGCTTGAGTTGGTCTCTGCTACATCCCAGACCGAAGTCTTATAGTAGGCTAGTGTTTGTAGTCAGTTTGTACTGGGCGGTGTACAAAACTGGACGAGGTCCCGAGGTTTTTCTGCAAGGCAGTTTCCTCGTTAAAAAACGTTTGGTGTCTTGTGTGCTTTTACTTTCCGCATTATAACTCTGATTTATAATTAAAGCACCAAGTAGTACGTTATTGCCTAACTGTTGAGATTACTCCAGTTAGAGGTTTGGATATTGATTTTTGAGATCGTCCAGACTCTTACCATAAGACTCACGAGCCAAAACGAAAAGTTGGTAGTATTTCGGTACCCCTTCTTTTTCAAATGGTGTATCTTTTATTGTATGATTCAGAATGTCCTTGAACCTACATGTTCACTTAAGCTTAACACACAAGGATTGGTCCATCTCTGCGATACGTTGTTCTAACGTTAGCCATTTGGACCTGATGCCACTTCCACCTAAGATATAGATATGGCCCGTCCAAATAATCCTTATGAAGTGATGTTGACATTGTTGAAGCTGAAAAAGAGGGGATACCGAGGTATACCACCAACTTTTTAATTTGTGAACCTAGTTGATTAGGTTACTTGAACGATCTCACAAATCAATATTCAAGCAACAACCCGAGTACAGTTCTGAGAACCGAATCCCAACAAGAACGAGTTCTTATAGATCTCAACAGAGATGGATTCACTCAAGGGTTTGAATCAACAACTTGCAATACTCTAATTATATAGATCAGAGACAATATAATGTGGAAGGGAGAGGTAATGCAAGAAACCAGAATTTTGTTAACGAGGAAACTGCAAAAACCAACAGAAAAACCCCGGGACCTCGTCCATATGTGAACACACACAGTATTAAGCGAATTCAGACGCTAGCCTACTCTCAGACTTCAGACTGGAATATATCGAGACTGAATTAACCCTACAATCAACTCAGCTACCGTTGTGTTCCTACGTCTCTTGGCTCCCGCAAAAACCTACGTACTTGATTTCCCTAGCTGCGTCCTTTACAGGCCTAGGAGTTACTCCACCTCCCTTCGTGAAGACTAGCGTTACCTTGCCTCTAACAGGACGCCTGGTGTACTCGATTGTAATTAAACAAGAATACGATTGTGATTTCCTTTAGACTTAAAGTCAAGGTTAATGGAAATCGATATGCTGATTAAGGCTTATTGATCTAGCCTAAACAGCTTTACCTCCTAACTCTTGATGAACTTAGTACAAGACCTAGTTCGTGAATATGCGTTACAGAACTTTTGGGGCTTATGATGCGAGATCTGTCGTACGAAGATTCTATCAAATCTTGGTCGTGATAAGATTGAAATAATTCAATCGACCCAAGATACAGGATCAGGAATTTTACTTCTGACTCGTGCTTCACGATCCTCAAGTGAAGTCTTTCAAATAGTCGTAGTCCAAGAAAAGGAATTCGAGATGACGACCAACCTATATGCAAGGATACACAGATGTGTAGAGGATTGAGATTGTATCTTGCAGAAGGTCATCTATTTATAGTGATCATCAAGGGAGGCTTTGCTTTAAAGTTAAACAACCTTGAGTGAGGCTCAAGCAAGTTTCCGAACTTTAATAAAGTCCATAGGCTTGCATTGAGGTCCAACTCAATCTTCTTCTAACCCGTTGGTCGAAACCTAAGGTTGTGAGAAGACTCGCCTTGATCTAATGAAGGATGGCAATGGCTAAACAAGTTTGGCCATGCTAAGGAGTCCATACACAAGTATACGAACTCAAAGAAAATTGTGGACATGAGCTCCATGGGCCAAATTGTGAGAGGTTACGAGAATCCGTTCACAATAGGCAAAACATCAACACATGAACGCGTATGCTGTTGAGAGGTTTTTCCATGGTTTATATGTACGCGTACATGTTCGCGTACATAGAGCATATTGTTGAGTTCAAGAATATTTTGAGTTCTCATGTACACGTACATACAAAATGCTCAAGTTCAATAGTAAAGTTGTCCAACATATGAACGCGTACATGAACGCGTATGTTGTTCAGACAATCTAATAACTAACACAATATTCCACATTCTACTTGAGCATTGGTCATGTAATGAATTAAATGCTTAAGAGAACTAATCTATATAATCCTTCGGATCACATAAACAATATCATAGACTATTTTAATGATAGAATGGTAAATACGAAACATGAAAGGAAAACCTTTCTAACCTTTAATGAGGACGATATGTTTTATCATGTATGTAAGCTCCGGTCTTCATCTTCACTGGTCTTCGTCTCGAATACCTAAAACTATCCTAGTCCGAGTTGATATTGTAGACTTATCAAGGATTGTGTTTTTGTCATCTTAACTTGACAACTGACTTGATAGCAACATCAGTGGGTTCAACCGAGCAATGCTCTAACAATCTCCCCCTTTGTCAATTTTAATTAGTGACAAAACCAATCTTACATATGGATTCAAAAAGTAAAATCTTTTAGCCCTAACCATAATGTACTTGATCTTATTGTAATCTTCAACGTCTTCAAATATGATCGGGTGTTCCTGCAAGTGAAGATTCAAGGTAGAGATAACAACTCAAAAGTCACCACACATCTTGGTTCTAGAAGGACATAGTCCAACAAGAGTTGTTATGCAATTGAGTAGTATACAAAACTTGTAAGCATAATGCTACAATGATATGCTACACAAACTTGTAAGCATATGTTCTCCCCCTTACTCAATACACTAACTTTTGCTTTGACATGACAAGCACATCAATTTTACTCCCCCTATGACAATGCCGAAGACATATGTCGAAGTAGTTAGAAGATTTTACTCCCTGGCCCCTTATTATAAGATTTCTCCCCCTTTTTGTCATAAAATTAGACAAAAGACAAAGAAAAATAGGAATCATCATAAAATAACTTCAATCAATGTAGACAAATGTAAACATACCTAAAACGAGAGATTAAAAGGGCGCAATTCTCTCGCAATTTCCACAGCCGCACACCCCAAAAAGATATTACCATGAAGCACAAGTTCAAAAGAAATCTCCCACATTATGTGTCATTCCCTAAAGAACAACGCGACGACCTTCCCAAGCAAGGATTTTAATAAAATTCTTGGGTTTATAGTACAATTTCACAAATAAAATTGCAATTATGTGTTTCTTTCCTAGCCAGTTACAGTCTATTTTTTAGGAATTCAAGGCTTAATCTTCCAAATTCTCAAAGAGTTTCGGTCAACCATCACCTTTATAGAAAACAAAAGGTTACCCCTTCCTAGTGGTTGTAAGACTAAGAACGAAAGGTACAACACCTTATCCAGCGGAGTCCAATGTTGTATCCTACGAGGTTCTTCCTTATCAAAATCGTCTCCCCTTAGCCATAAGAGTCAGAAGCATGGATTTTGATAGTTCTTCATAAATTGCTTTACCCGAACGGGTGTATGGCTAAAAAAGCAAGTTCACGATTTATGCAATACATTCATAAATATAATCAATAAAGATCAAGTATTGCAATCATCGATTAAGATTTTAATTAAATAACCTCTATTAATTAATGAAAAGAAAACATGGAAGTAGTACAAGCAATAGTATGCTTAAATCAAAAAGATGACTACTTCTAGCATAGTAATTACCCGAAACCCTAAGGAAAAGACAAAAGCTTTTTAATAAAAGGAGTTAACTATGCAAAACAGAAAGGTGTCTGACTTAAATATCAGAGTCAGGAGTTTCATAATTATCTGTCTTCAGGTTCTTGAAATCCTTTTCAAATCATCTTCACAAACAGGTGAGATGTAATCAAGAAGATTTTTCACCTAACATTTAAGAATGGTGAGTTCATTCTTCATAACCGGTATGTCACTTTTCAGGGTTTGAAGTTTTTCTGCAACGGTAACTAGTTGAACCTTGATAACTTTAATGTCTCGTAATAAATTAAAAGCGATTTTAGCTGAGATCATTGTGTCTTTATCCTTCTTTTGATTGTCAATAGTGAAAAAGAAGGAGTACCGAAATACTACCAACTTTTCGTTTGGGCTCGTGAGACTTATGGTTAGATCTGGACGATCTCAAAAATCAATATCCAAATTTGTTTAACCTGAGTTTGGATCACAAGTGATCAGTCCGACGCAAGACAAATTCTTGGTAAATCCTTTGGATGGATTGGGGACAACGATCAGTTTAACAATAACGTACTTCTTGTGTTTGCTTTAATTATATAATCAGAGAATATAATGCGGAAAGTAAAGCACACAAGACACCAGAGATTTTTTTAACGAGAAAACTATGACCTATAGAAAAACCTCGGGACCTCGTCCAGATTGAACACCGCACAGTACAAACTGTCTACAAACACTAGCCTACTATATGACTTCGGTCTGGGATGTAGCAGAGACCAATTCTAGCCCTTCAAACGAACTGGCTAGTATCGCACTCCTTACGTCTTTAGATCCCCCACAGATCGTCAAGCACTTGATTCCCCCAGCTGACGTCCTTTATAGGCCTAAGAGTTGCTTTAACCGCTGTTAAAGGCTTGTGTTAATAATTCTGGCTTTGCAACCTCAATTATCAACTGTAATGTTTGAACTGTCCTCTATCAGTTTGACATACAAAAAGTGACCTCCTTCGGATTACTCCAGGTCATACGGAAATCTACTTACAAGATTGGGCTTACGCTGAAAACCTATTAATCAATGCCAAACTTGTCTCTACCTCAATTGTAAAAAAAGAATCACTTAAGAAACTTATACAATTGGAGCTAACTTGGTCTTACAACACGTCGTGCAGCCTTGCGTTGCTTCCTTTAAAACTTTTACGTAACTTAACCAGTTCTTGAATAGTCTTATAGCAGAAGAGAAGGACTATGGAATAGACAAGAACGTAATGAGGTTACAGGTAATCTGATATCAACCACTAAGGTCTCAATCTACCTGTGCTTCCCAACTCTCAAGAGAAGTCTTTATAATCGTTAGGTAAATCCCACAGAGGAACTGCTACCTAATAGACGATGACTATACCACAACAAGCTTTCACCTAAGTGAACAAAACAACTAGTTACTTGTCCCACGAGTTTGGTAAACTATAACTTGCAAACCAAGTAAACACAGATTTATCTCAATTGGAATTCATTAAACATTTATCTGCCAAGTGTTTTGTTAGCTCAAAAACACTTCAAGATAGAAATCCAACAGACCAGAGATAATATTTATCTTATTGACACATTGAGATTCGTTAGATGGACCACATAAGATATTTCGTGATAACCAGGTCCAACTAAGAGATAAAGGAGTCAGAGTTTAACCCGTGTGAAATTCCAGAAGAATATCCACGTGGACGGTTCGGTAACCGTCCTTCTGAATTATGACCAAATACATCGAATTTGTGGTTCACGTACATGTACGTGTACAAATTGATGTTTTGGAACTCATGAATGAAATCCGGAGTCATTGTTCACGAACCGGTTCGTGAAACGCCGTTACTCAGAATTAGGGTTTAACTGGATCCGCTGGAAGTTCTGGGTTAGGCCAGTACTTAGACGTGTTATACGCCCTCAGCTATAATCCACTGGATTCTTGCTCAAGAGTACTCCTTTAGATTCACCCATATCCTACAAGTGATTTGCAAGCAAACCATTGCTATGGACAGATGGTATCGAATTTATCTCATGCATTCTTGTAACCTTAGTATTTGTGGGACAAATACCAACATAACACATGGTTATGTAGACAAGAACACGATCTCAATCGCTATTAGTATCTATACTGAAGTAGTCGACTATTTCGAAAGATAGAATAAGTAGAATAGAAGAATTTCCATAAAAGTCATAACTCCTACTAACCTTTTGTCGATGAAGAATAATTGATGTCTTCTTTTGTCTTCACAGTCTTCGTCTTCAAGGTCTCTACTACTTTGTCTATATCCCAATTCTGAAATCTAAACTCTAGTACGCTAAATCAAGATTGTGTTTTGACACCTAAAACTGACAACCAACTTGACATACCAACGCTACTGGGTTTGACCGGACAATGCCCTAACAATCTCCCCTTTGTCAATTTTAGTGACAAAACCAATTTACATATGGATTCAAAAGATATACAATTAAGTACTAATCAGATGTATCTTGATTTCTTGAATTCTTCAACTTCTCCCTTGAGTCTCGATGTGTTCGTTTAACTCTTGTTGATGAATTCGTAGACAACAGCTATAACATATCCAACTCAAACAACCACAAAGGTACGCTCAAGCTTACATGAGTTAATATGCTAATCCCACATGTTGTTTGTGCAAAGAGTAAGAATCTGAGCAAACTTTAAAATCCGTGTATCAAAACTTTTAAAGTGATTCTACCCATACCTGATACGAAGCTTCTTCTTAACTTAATTACTCCCCCTTACTTGATACTTTGAAAAAGTACAACAAGTAAGCATATGATGTTCTCCCCCTATGGTTATGAGCCACAAGAACAAGAACCATATGTATTCTCCCCCTATTTGTCACAAAAATATGACAAAATAGTTTGAGACTAGGGTTTCAAACCTATGGAAATAGGTCAAGTTAAGTACTCGCATACCATTTTAAGACGACATAACTAGGAATTCAGAACGAAGATTTCTAAGTTGATTCATCTTTAGAGAAATATAGACACACTTTTCTCTTAATATTCCACATCCACGCTCCCCAAAAGATTTGTTATTAAGCGCAATCTTAGTTAAGAACTCTCCCCCATGTGGTGTTATTCAATAAAGAACAACATACAAAGCCTAACTTGGACAAACAATTTAATGCATCCATTTTTCCTTTGTTTATAGTCTCTTTCCCTTAGCCAGATTTTTGGAAAAGAGTATATGATTCCGAGTTTGTGAAAACCCTAAAAACCATATAATCAAAAGTTTTTTAATCGTGAGAAAAAGCATAACTTTTGTAATAGACATAACTTTGCATCACTACCGAGGTAATGGAAAAAGCTATGTATTGCAATAAGATTGAGGTAGACAAATCAAGTATTGCAAACATCATTAATAATCATCTAAAAAGAACTTTTATTAATGAAATAAAGTAGTACATGCTGAAAAATCTAAAAAGCATGAAAAGGCAAACTACTTTTAGACATAGTTTATATTCCTTAGGCAAAAGTAAGAACAAGTTCTCACAAGAAATCAACTATTCTATTTGAAAGAAGACATGACGAAATTATCGATCTCAGCAATATCTAGATCTTCGTTCATAGGCATAGGGATATCCAGATCAAATCCCTTAGGTACACTTTCTGATGCCTTATGCACTTCTTTCATTAGCTCTTCTTGTTGTTTCACAAGTGCTCTTTGAACAACCAGAGTTTTTAGAAACACTTCCCCAAGAGATCTTACTTCTCTTTTTGTTTCTCTGCATTCTTTGAGAATCGATGCAATCCTTTGATTTTTCTGAGAAGATTGTTCATTCTTGTCAGACTTGGACTTCTTATTTTTCTTCTTGAACCAGGGTTTCTTTCCTTTGCTTTTGGCTGTTTTCAAAGGATCTTCTGGCTTCATGGTATCCTTGCCAGTTGACTTAGGATCCTTGCTTGGGGAGGTGATAGCAAGGAGTTTTACCATGATGAGGAGTTTAAGGTGAGAATAAGAAGAGACTTTTCATTTCTTTAGAAACAGTTCCTCCAAGAATTTTCAAAGAGATAAGGATTCTCATAACTACCAGATACGATAAAAATTTACCCTAATATCGTACGGAGAAAGCGGGACGGTTCGTGAACCGTGTACACGTGTATTTTGTTATTTCATTGATGTGGCTCACTTTCAGAGTTACCCAATATCAATTTTTACCTTTTGTATAGACAATTTGACCATTAGTGTGAAGGTCATAAGTTCCATGGAGCCTAGCTTAACATTACACTTTTGTCCAGTGACATAAAAAAGGTTTTAATTGAGGGTTATCAATTACTTTAAAACAGATACAAAATATGAAAAAGACTCTAAGACACTTTGCCCGACCACACTGTGACATCTCATTCCAAGGGGCAATGAACGAGATGTCAATCCTTCTTGCAACTAGTGCGAGGAGGGAAGAGCACGATTATGCTCTTTGTGTGATACTGAATCTTTTTCTGAACTAAGTTTGCCTTTCTTAGTTCTGACTCTCTTGAATTTTCCAACTCCTTGTGTTGCCCCTTAAGGAGATTGATTGTTTTCGTTCCTTATTTTCTTCCAAGTCATTGGCAGCTTCAAAGATCCGAATAACATTCATGAGTCTAGTAGCTTTCTTCTGTAGTTGTTTAACATACTTAACCTTTCGGTTGTACACATGACACTGCTTGTAATCATGTCCCTTTTTAGCACAGAAGTTACATCTGGTAAGACGTCGTTTGTGCTTGATTGGAATGATTTCTCTTTGCACGAAGTGTCACCAGAAGTTGTGTCCATGGGGATGGGACATTCTTCTGGTTCTGATTTGGAATCACCCGTTTTATCAGAATTGACACATTCTGCAATGAAAGCAGTTTCACTCTCTTCATCATTTGAATTATAGATATCAGATGAATCATCAAGTGTAGTAGCAAAGACCTTGCCTCCAGTATATTTTTTTTCAAATTGGGGCATTCATCAACTAAGTGGCCAAATCCTTTGCATTTATAGCATTGTGGCATATCATTATCATCATCTCCCCTTTTGTTCTCTTCTTTAGGAGGGACTCTATCATGAGGTTTAGGAGTTGATGGTGGGGCTTTCTTAGTGAATCGTTTACCTCTCTTCTTTAGAAGATCTCTAAACTAGCGAGTAATCAAAGATAACTCTTCCTCAGATTCATCCCCACTATGATTGCTGGGGTTGGTGTTCAAAGTACACAATTCTTCTACAAGTTTCCTTGTTTTTTCAGTAGCTCTAAAACCAGTGTTTTTAGGGTTACTTTGCTCATGATCGAAGATTTTTAACTTAGCAACAAGGTCACTTCTTGTTATAGTTAAACCGTATACTTCTTGGATGGCATGTTTCTTTGAGTTGTACCTTGAAGGTAATGACCTCAGAATTTTACACACAATGTCCCTTTCCGGAATAGCTTTACCTAAGGTGTGACAAGCATTCACTATCTCAGACAATTTGTGGTTAAATTCTTCAAAGGTATCATCCTCAAGCATTCGAAGGTTCTCTCAGTCAGACATGAGGTTCTGAAGTCTAGCTTCTTTTTTCTGTTGAATTCCCTTCGAACACAGTCCTTAATCTATCCCAAGCCTCCTGAGAGGTTTCACATGTGGCCACGTGATGGAAAAGATCAGGTGTTACTGCATGAATGATAGCGTTTAGCCCATCATAGTTTTGCTTGGCGGCTTGACTTTCCACGCCAGTATACTCCCAATGTCTTTGGGGACATACTCACTTCCTACTACAATAGTTGGAGGTGTGTATCCCTTTTCGACATAGACCCAGGTTTTGAAATCCCGAGCTTGCAAAAATGATCTCATAGCAGTTATCCACCATAGGTAGTTTGTGCCATCAAACTTTGGTGGTACGTTACAAGCTCTTATGCTTTGTTCCATAACTCACAAGTCGCGATAAACACAGACAGTTACGTCTTTTATGTGTTCATCGGCTCTGCTACCAATTGAAAAAGAAGGAGTACCGAATTACTACCAACTTTTCGTTTGGGCTCGTGAGACTTATGGTCAGATCTGGACGATCTCAAAAATCAATATCCAAATCTGTTTAACCTGAGTTTGGATCACAAGTGATCAGTCCGACGCAAGACAGAGTCTTGGTAAATCCTTTGGATGGATTGGGGACAACGATCAGGTTAACAATAACGTACTTCTTGTATTTGCTTTAATTATATAATCAGAGAATATAATGCAGAAAGTAAAGCACACAAGACACCAGAGATTTTTTTAACGAGGAAACTACAACCTATAGAAAAACCTCGGGACCTCGTCCAAATTGAACACCGCAAAGTACAAACTGTCTACAAACACAAGCCTATTATAAGACTTCGGTCTGGGATGTAGCAGAGACCAATTCTAGCCCTCCAAGAGAACTGGCTACTATCGCACTCCTTACGTCTCTAGATCCCCCATAGATCGCCACGCACTTGATTCCCTCAGCTGACGTCCTTTGCAGGCCTAGGAGTTGCTTTAACCGCTGTTAAAGGCTTGTGTTAATAATTCCGGCTTTGCAACCTCAATTATCAACTGTATGTTTGAACTGACCTCTATCAGTTTGACATACACAAAGTGACTTCCTTCGGATTGCTCCAGGTCATACGGAAATCTGCTTACAAGATTGGGCTTATGCTGAAAACCTCAATGCCAAACTTGTCTCTACCCCAATTGTAAAATGAATCACTTAAGTAACTTATACAATTGGAGCTAACTGGGTCTTACAACACGTCGTGCAACCTTGTGTTGCTTCCTTTAAAACCTTTACGTAACTTAACTAGTTCTTGAATAGCCTTATAGCAAAAGAGAAGGACTATGGAATAGACAAGAATGTAATTAGGTTACTGAGGTTACAGGTAATCTGATATCAACCACTAAGGTCTCAATCTACCTGTGCTTCCCAACTCTCAAGAGAAGTCTTTATAGTCGTTAGGTAAATCCCACAGAGGAACTGCTACCTAATAGACGATGACTATACCACAACAAGCTTTCACCTAAGTGAAAAGAGTTTACGATCAATTCTACAGAGAAACTTCACGTATGCTTGATGCTTGTGGTTTTTCGTTCTGAAACCCTCTATTTATAGCACTCAATAAGATAGGTTGCTTAGGAATAAAGCAACTAGTTACTTGTCCCACAAGTTTGGTAAACCCTAATTTGCAACCCAAGTAAACACAGATTTATCTCAATTGGAATTCATTAAACATTTATCTGCCAAGTGTTTTGTTAGCTTAAAAACACTTCAAGATAGAAATCCAACAGACCAGAGATAATCTTTATCTTATTGACACATTGAGATTCGTTAGATGGACCACATTAGATATTTCGTGATAACCAAGTCCAACTAAGAGATAAAGGAGTCAGAGTTTAACCCATGTGAAATTCCAGAAGAATATCCACGTGGACGGTTCGGAACTGTCCTTCTGAATTATGACCAAATACATCGAATCTGTGGTTCACGTACATGTACGTGTACAAATTGATGTTTTGGAACTCGGGAGTGAAATCCGGGGTCACTGTTCACGAACCGGTTCGTGAACCACCGTTACTCAGAATTAGGGTTTAACTGGATCCGCTGGAAGTTCTGGGCTGGGCCAACTTAGACGTGTTATACGCCCTCAACTATAATCTACTGGATTCTTGCTCAAGAGTACTCCTTTAGATTCACCCATATCCTACAATTGATTTGCAAGCAAACCATTGCTATGGACAGATGGTATTGAATCTATCTCATG
>JAJJMA010337522.1:0-10298 GCA_023529015.1 Papaver nudicaule
TGAAGGTTGTTACGTGCAAAACCTTGGTAATGGACACTACTTTCTGCGTTGTGGAGGTAGACTCGCCGTATGCAGCAATCCTCGGCAGGCCATGGTTACACAGCATCAAAGGAGTACCTTCAACTTATCATCAGCGGTTGCGATTTCCAACTCCAGAAGGGGTGGCTGAATACATTGGCGACTCATCTACAGCAAAAGCATGCAATGAAGTGGACGTAAAGATGCGTGAAACTCGAAAGCTCAGGTTGAATGAGAAAAGGAAGCAGACAAAAGAAGCAACCAAGACTAAAGAAATAGCTGAACTAGCCGTTGACCCTAACAAATATATTCTTTCTGTGAAGGAGGGTGATTCAGCGGCAGGACCTTCAGCGGCACCTTTATAGCAATTAAAGGAACCTTCGCCTATGGGTGAGCCAGATTTGCATTTCACAGCGGTAGAGCCTACAAGAGAGATCAACATAGGTGAAGAAGATGCTCCTAAGATAGTAAAAATTGGTACCTTATTGAATGAAGAAGAATCTCGGCAGCTAGAAGCTTTGCTAAAAGAGTATGTGGATGTTTTTGCTTGGGGCATGAACGAGATGCCGGGTATTGATCCAAAAACTGCATGCCACAGGTTGGATATAGATCCAAGGATCAGGCCATTCAAACAACGTCCAAGGAAGTTGGCACCAGCGTACAAGGAGGCGGTGAAGGCTGAGATTGACAAGATGAAAGCGTCAGGAATCATTAGACCAGTTCAATATCCAGAGTGGATAGCTAATATGGTGGTTGTTCCTAAGAAGAATAAATTGGTGAGAATTTGTATTGATTTCAGTGACTTGAATAGGGCATGTCCCAAAAACAGCTTTCCATTACCAAGCATAGATCAGACTGTCGATGCTACCTCTGGGCATGAGTTGCTGTCTTTTATGGATGGTTATTCTGGATACAACCAGATACCGCTGGCTGAAGAAGACCAGCGTCATACAGCCTTTTTCTCCACCAAAGGTTTATTTTGCTACACAAGAATGCCGTTTGGTCTTAAGAATGCTGGCGCTACATACCAAAAGATGGCTCAAGATATGTTTGAAAAGTGGATAGGCAAAACCATGGAAGTATACGTTGATGACATGTTGGTCAAGAGCAAGAAAAAGAAGGATCATGTACAAGACTTGAAAGAAATCTTTGATCACATGAGAATAACTAAGTTAAAGATTAACCCAGCAAAGTGCGTATTCGGTGTTACATCTGGAAAATTTTTGGGTTATGTTGTCACAAAGAAAGGAGTAGAGGCAGACCAGGCCAAAGTAAAAGCTGTTTTGGAAATGCCCTCGCCGGTAACTCTGAAGGATGTTATGCGCTTAAATGGTGTACTGGCATCTCTTAACAAATTTATATCTCGATTCTCTGACAAGTGCAAATTATTTTTCCAAATGCTGAAGAAAGGAGAAAAGTTCAACTGGACAAAGGACCATGAGGAGGCTTTCCAGGGAATAAAGAAGTACTTAGCTACCTTGCCAGCCATCCAACCGCCGGAACATGAAGAAGAACTAAGAGTCTACTTGGCGGCCACATCATCAGCGGTCAGTGCAGTCTTAGTGCGGACAAAAGGAGGCGAAACACCAATCTATTATATTAGTCGAACTCTGCAGCCCGCTGAGAAGAATTATACTAAGATAGAGCAGCTAATACTAGCTTTGGTTTTCGCCACTAGCAGACTTCGCCCATATTTTCATGCTCATCCCATAACAGTGCTCACCAAAACTCCTATTGAAGCCATTCTTCATAGTTCTCAAAGAGCAGGGCGCATTGCAAAATGGAATGCTCAGATAGATCAGTTTGGCGTCAAATATGAAATAAGGACAGCTCAAAGGTCACAAGTTATTGCTGATTTCCTGGCGGACTTTCCCATTGAAGAAGAAGAAGAAGAAACTGAAGATATTCCATTTATGGAGAAGGAAGATCCAGATGAAGGAGTCCCAGACTTGTTGAAAAGAGATCCAAACCAGTGGGAAGTATATGTTGATGGCTCAGCTAATAAAGAAGGCAAAGGAATTGGCATAGTTTTTATCTCTCCAAAAGGCTCAAGGATAGTCCACTCATTCAGATTAGAGTTCCCAGCTACAAACAATGAGGCAGAATATGAAGCGGTGATACACGCCATGAGACTCATAATCGAAATGGACATCAGCAACATTCGCTTGACTAGTGATTCTCAGCTTGTCATTCGACAGATCTTAGGCAGATATGAAGCACATGATAGCTCGCTGAAGCAATATTTACAAGTAGCAAGAGAATACGCTAACAAGATTACTGGCCTTGAATTTAGACACATATGCAGAAACGACAACAGACATGCTGATGCACTAGCATTTATCTCTTCAATGATGGCGGATCCAGAGGTGCCGGCAATAGCTATTGAAAGATTAAAGATGTCATCAATAGAAGGAAGAAGGCAGCAGGAGGTCCTGGCGGTAGATATTGAAGAATCAGCGGAAACAGATTGGAGAGTTCCTATAAGATACTACTTGGAGCATCTCACCACTCCTGGAAACAAACTTCTAGCGCACAAGGTTATCAGCAGGTCAAGAAATTATGAGCTAAGAGACGGCGTCCTATACAGAAGATCATTTGCTGGGCCACTATTACGATGTGTATCAAGAGATGAAGGAAAGAAGCTGTTAAAGGAAATTCACGAAGGAGACTGTGGAAATCACAGCGGACAAAGAGCGCTGGCTCTAAAAGTAAAGATGCAAGGGTATTACTGGCCTTGGATGAATGGTGATTCTGCTGAATATGCTAAGCGGTGTAGGAATTGCCAGCTATATGCAAACAAAATAAAAGCGCCAGAAGTCTCGTTGAATTCAGTATTAAGCCCTTGGCCCTTTGCCAAGTGGGGGATTGACATCATTGGACCGCTGACACCAGGGTCGGGACAGCGCAAATATATTATTGTGGCAACAGATTATTTTACCAAATGGTGTGAAGCTAAGGCGATCAGACAAAGAACAGGAAAGGAAGTATTCACATTCATATGGGAAAATATATTCTGTCGTTTTGGTGTCCCAGCGGAAATTTGCACTGACAATGGGAAAGAATTGGTTGGTGAAAACATTGAAAACCTGTTGGCAACATATGGCGTTAAACTGGGAAAATCCACTCCTATCTATCCTCAAAGCAACGGCCAGGCGGAAGCCACCAACAAAACAATAGGAATGGGATTAAAAAAGCGAGTTGAGGGACACAAGAAAGCATGGTGTGAGCATCTCCACAACGTCTTATGGTCTTACAGAACTACAATTAGAGAAGCAACTGGGGCATCCCCCTTTTTACTCACATTTGGTGCTGAGGCAGTACTTCCATCAGAGGTCATGTTGCCAACAACAAAACACGAAGCTTGGGAGAAGAACCTCAACACAGATTTAATCTTGACAAAACTAGATGACTTAGAAGAACATCGGCTTATTGCTTTGACCCATATGGAGAATTACCACCGCCGTCTAGCCAGGGAGTACAACAAGCGGGTGGTGAAAAGCGATTACCAACCTGGCGACCTTGTATTAAGAGAGATACCGCCGTATCAGAAGAAGAAAGGATGTAAGAAGCTGGAACCTAATTGGGAAGGCCCTTATGTCGTCAAGCGTGTAGCGGGTAGTGGAGCTTATGTGTTAGTTGATGAGCATGGAAAGGAACTTGAGCATCCATGGAATGCCAAGTTTATCAAAAGATTCTATCCATAAGAACATATGTAAAAATCCGAAATCTTGGGCGGGCATAATACCCAAGAGGTCTTGTTAGCTTTTATAATCTGCAGTGAATAAGATCCGGGGATGTAGGTTTGCTTTATGCGCTGAACCCCGTTAACAAATTATTGTCATTACTTTTCACAGATGGCGACAAATACGCTGAGGCAAATTTGCCAAATAAAATTTCTACAAGGCTTACATAGCCATACGCTGAGGCAAATTTGCCAAATAAAATTTCTACAAGGCTTACATAGCCATACGCTGAGGCAAATTTGCCAAATAAAATTTCTACAAGGCTTACATAGCCATACGCTGAGGCAAAGTTGCCAAATAAAATTTCTACAAGGCTTACATAGCCATACGCTGAGGCAAATTTGCCAAACAAAATTTCTACAAGGCTTACATAGTCATAAAAGTCATATGCCGGTGTATACGAAGAATTTTAGATGTCTGACTAAGAGTAGTTCTGCCTACTAGCGCATTAAAATGCCTGACGCGTTACTTGTTGATCTGTAAGTGATGGCAGAAAAATATAAAACTCCAGGGAACTCCCGGTTGGGACGGCTCCTGGTTAACCAACCACTTATAATAGATCGCCGACGGGCACAAGTAACAATGTATAGCGAAAATGGGGGCGATGTGGCCAGAATGAATGCTGTCAGTTCATCACTAAACAAAATGGATTCGATTACACCGGCAGAAGCAAACAGAAAGATGCATATATATATATATCGAAATGCAGTGGTAGACAAATGTCTACTGAAGTCCTTTAACAGAAAAGTGAGAAATACATCTATATTTCATGGGTGACATAAAGCAAGTTAAATAAACTAGATGTTCAAAGTACAGTTGATAGCTAAAAGATGAAACATTAATCTAGACTTGCATTCGGGGAAGATTTCAAGGGTTGTTAACAACCATATTCGGATCCTTAGTAGAAGTATCTTTGTCTTCTCCTTCAGCATTAGTAGAAGCTCCACCCTTTCCTTGGTTTGGATCATTAGCGCCTTGACGCTGATACTCAGGAGTATCTTGTTCATTGCCAATACTAGCATCTTTGCCGCCATCGTGATGGGAATCATGAGTTTTTGGTTGCAAGTCTCTATCATCTTCGGCGTTTTCTTCTTCTTCTGCACTTTCATCATCTGAGCCGCTGTGTATACGAATGGCATTCTCAGCGTCACCTTCATCATCAGCGGCATCAGAGGTATTTTCAACGACAGGGGGATCGCGACCAGGAACATAATCATCTGGAATATCCAAATCATGATCAGGACAGAACGTTGCCAAGTACATTTGGATAGCATAGAAACCTGCCATTCTAACATCAGAAGCACGTTCTTCTTCTAGGGTTTGAACAGATTCCTTGGTAAGACGCAATTCAGACTTAAGGCCATCATGCATACGTTGAAGCTTAGCAGACTTAGATGCTTCATCATCAAACTTCATCTTGTAATCCTGGAGAGCTTTGACATCATTCTCCAAATTGGTAATCTTACCAGTACATTGCATGTTGTCAGTTTCGAGCGCACGCAATTTGTCCCCGCACGCCTGATGATTTCTTACTTGTCCCTCCAAATCAGCAATCTTGGCGGTACATCCGCTATGTTCCTTCAAAGTGGTGGTCTGCTCCTCTAGCTGGGATTCCAATTGCTTGTTCTTCTCTGAAAATAAAGGGAAAGCGTAGCGTTAGCGCTGAGGCAATGGCAAATTGCAAGTTACAGGGAAAAAGAAAATCCTAAAAAGCTACCTTCTAGACTGCTAACATATTCTTGGATACCCTTTTTAGCGGTACTTATTTCATCAAGTTTACTAAGAACTTCCTGATCAGAGCAAGGACCCACAGCTTGTTTGATTTTCTGTCTAAGTATCGTATTTTCTTCATTCAGCTCCCTAGCACGATTCCCATGAATTTGGGCGAAATCCTTATGATGTTGAATCTCAGTTCTGGCGGAATCCCTCTCAGCGGTACGACAAACTAATGTAGAAGATAGACGGGAAATGGTGGCTTCTTTTTCCTTTAGTTGAGAAGACAACTTCATATGCTCCACAGTCATTTTTTCCTTGGCTTTACGTTCCAATTCTGCTAAGCGGGAGGCGTTGTCCAGCTCACTCTTTTTCCATGCCACATCCGCTTCAGAAACTTTGAGCAGATGATCAAGATTTACGTTAAGATCAGTGATATTACGCAACTCTTGGCGGTACCACTTAACATCCCGACCCAAACTGACTAACATATTACGCTGTTTGTTGTTAGCACTAATTAACTTACCAATCTCAGTTTCAGCCCGCTGTAGTCGATTATCAGGGTTTTGTCGGCGACCTTATAAGGGAAAGAGACTAGGCGTTGGGAGAAAGGGAAACAGAATAAAAAATTATTGTATGAAAGATAGAAAACAATTACTAACCTTGGAGTTCGTCAACTTTTTTCTTCTGTTGATTGCAATTGACCCACTGGCGACGGCTCTCCTTCTTTTCCGCAGCTAACAGATGTTTCAAGGAAGCACGGTCTTCATCCACTTTAGCCTTTGCTTGGCGCAGATTGTCCAGTTCTTGCTTTAATTGGGCATTCAAGGTGATACCACCTAGATTGCGCTGGAAATCCTATAGAATACAGGAGTTTAGTAGAATTAGAAGAGAAGTCTAGAATACAGACATAAAGATGAAGCTGAGGCAGTAGTATATACCATCACAGCAATGCAAAACTGTTCATAAGGAGTGAGATGAGAAACGGCGGTAGTAAGGTCAGCGGGCTTCAGTGCTAACCCAGGTTCGCTCAGTTTGCTCATTGACTCCCGATAAAGGGCATTAGAACCATTCTCATCCTGAGACAGCAGTTTAGCAAAGAATTCCATCAGCTTGTTTGGCGGCAATTGAGTTTCTGCGGAAGTATTGCCAGCAGAAGGACAAGGCGGAATGTTGAGTGAGAGAAGGTGATGAAGAGCTGAGGCAATATTGTTGGCTGCTGAGGAAGAGGAAGATCCAATTAGATTAGTTGATTGCTCAGGAACATGCGTCTCGACAGTGTTCTCATCAGCGATATCCACGTTCATATCAGCGGTACCCTGCCCTGTGGTGGCGGTATTGGAAGTAGTAGTCGGTGGAGTCATAGGAGTTTCTTCAAACACTTCATCAGCATGACGCTCGTTAGCAGACTTCATAGATTGATCTTCAGAAACAAGATCATTGACGGTAGTAGGATTGATGGGCTGATTACCACCCTTGGAAGCACGAGACTTCTTGACCTTCGGTAACTTGTCACTGTTCTTTGAAGAACCGCTGTCCTTCTGTTCAGTAGTCTCGCCACCCTTGTTCTTGGAGGAGTCGTCATCCTTATTCTTAAAAGAATCTCTATCATTTTTCTTGGAGGAGTTATCCTTTTTCATCGAAGACCCGCTGTCTTTCTTTTTGGAAGGAGCGCCATCTTTCTTTGCAGCATCAGCGGATTTGACGCTTGCATTCTTCTTGGATTCATCAGCGGTAGATTTAACGCTGTTATTTTTCTTGGAACCAGCGGTAGACATACCAGGAAGTGCACCAAGAAGGCCTTTAACACGATCTGCTGCACTAACAGGTTTTTGTGGTTTGGATTTTTTCTTAGGTGGCTGTGGAAAGGAAAATCATCGTCAGCAGTTTAGCTAACAAACAGAGGCAAATATATACATATATTTCAAAAACAAGAACAAAGTGTTTGTTACCTCAACATCGTCTCCCTCTTTTCCTTTCCTCTTGGTGCCTTATTTCTTCTTAGTGGGCGGCTTGCAAAACTCGGGTTTCTTAACCCATTTCTTTTTTTCAACAACAAACTTCCCATCCCTTTTGAGATATTGGTTATCCTCATCCCAGCGGACGGAGCAAAAATCATGCTTGGACAAGTCAGAGTGTTCAGAGAGAAACTCCTCACGAGGAATAGTCTTGTTCTCATCCTCAAAACCTTTAAGCCAAGGACCTTCAACCAGACAAGGAATGTCGCCCCAGTGGTTTTCAGACTTATGACGGACTGTGGGATTCGCAGTAGTAGAAGATTCCCTGTCAACGTCTCTTAAGAACTTTTTGGAGTCGTCAGAACCTCTTCTTGACTCAATACGATATAGCCAAGGTTCGCCGGCTCTAGAGCTAGGCTTCACTTGATATTGATCAATAAAATTCTCAACGGTATACAGCTCCTTGGCGATAAAGGATTTATTCCTAGTAATATTTGGATAGAGCGTACAGCCGTTACTGCGGGCAACCCATTCATAAAGAATACGAATGGAATTACCAGAAAGTTGAGCAGGATGCTTGTTTATGTGCTTCAGCAGCCTAAGGAGAAGAGGATTGGCAGGATCATAGAGGGGGAACTGATATCCAGCTCTAATCTGGCCCATTGATATAACCAAGTGTTTTTCATCCTGACCATCTTGGCGGATATGATTTAGGAGAAGCTTCTCAGAGCACATGGTAATGCCGACGAGAGGAGAAATGTTAAGCGCTGGAATGATTTTATGGTCTTTGGAACAGTATCCCTCCCAATCATCACCCCAAGAAGGCTTACCGCCCACGCCATAAGATTCCTCATCTTCAGACTCCTGGTCTTGAGAATGCGAAGACGACTCGGCGTCATCATTGTTAGACCCTTGTTGCTGAAGTTCTCTTTCCTGGTCATAGGATGAATCTGTAGAAGCCATGGGATCGTCGGAGAAGATGAAGATTAGCCGGAATTGGGATATAGACAAAGTAGTAGAGACCTTGAAGACGAAGACTGTGAAGACAAAGAAGACATCAATTATTCTTCATCGACAAAAGGTTAGTAGGATTTATGACTTTATGGATATTCTTCTATTCTACTTTCTCTATTCTTTCGAAATATAGTCGACTACTTTAGTAGTGATAATAGCGATTGAGATCGTATTCTTGTGTAACGTGGCCTTGTGTCATGACCAGTGTTTGCTCCCACAAATACTGTGAGTACAAGAATGAATGAGACAAATTCGGTACCATGTGTCCATTACAATGGTTTGCTTGCGAACCTATACGCGAATCCAATGTTGGTTACTTTGCTGGTGTCGGATTTAGTGGATATTCTTTCAGAATTTCACTTGGGTCAAACTCTAAACTCCTTTATCTCTTAGATGTGTGTTCCATCTAACTATCCTCAATGAGTCAATAAGATAAGATTATCTCAGGTCTGTTGGATTTCTATCTTGAAGTGTTTTTGAGCTAACAAAACACTTGGCAGATAATGATAAAAAGAATTCCAATTGAGATTAATCTCTATTACTTGGTTGGCAAGTTTAGGGTTTCCTTAACTTGTGGGACAAGTAATTGATTGCTTTATTCCAAAGCAACCTATCTTATTGAATGCTATAAATAGAGGTGTCTACGGACAAATACCGCAAGCATCAAGCATACGTGAAGGTCCTTAGGGAAGGTAGCGTAAAATCTTTTCACTTCGGTGAACGCTTGTTGTGGTATAGTCATCCTCTATAGGTTGCAGCTCCTCTGGGAACTCCCTACGGCTATAAAAGACTTCTCTTGAGAGTTGGAAAGCACAGGTAGGAGATTGAGACCATCTTTGGTTGAAATCGGATATACCTGTAACCTTGGTAACCTGATCACGTTCTTGTCTATTCCATAGTCCGTCTCTTCTGTTATACGGCTATTCAAGAACTGATACGTTACTCAACAAGGTTGGAAAGGTAGCAACGCACGGCTGCACTCGATCGGTGTTGTTAGACCTAGTTAGCTCCAGTTATACAAGTTTCTTAAGTGATTCTTCGTGTATAACTGAGGTAGAGATAAGTTGGGCATAGCTTACTCGGTTTGCTTGTCAGCCCCGATTTGTGAAGTAGATTTCCGTATGACCTGGATTTAACAATCCGAAGGAAGTCAACTTGTGTGTGGTAAACTGATAGAGGACAGTTAGACCATACGTCAACAATTAGGTTGCAAAGCCAGTATTGCTGACACGAGCCTTTGACAACGGTCAAAGCAACTCCTAGGCCTGTAAAGGACGTCAGCTGGGGGAATCAAGTGCGTGACGATCTGTGGGGGATCTAGAGACGTAAGGAGTGCAACAGTAGCCAATTCGCTTGGAGGGCTTGAGTTGGTCTCTGCTACATCCCAGACCGAAGTCTTATAGTAGGCTAGTGTTTGTAGTCAGTTTGTACTGGGCGGTGTTCAATCTGGACGAGGTCCCGAGGTTTTTCTGCAAGGCAGTTTCCTCGTTAAAAAAATCTCTGGTGTCCTGTGTGCTTTTACTTTCCGCATTATATCTCTGATAGTATAATTAAAGCACCAAGTAGTACGTTATCCAATAACTGTAGAGTTTAACTCCAAAGTCCCAACTTTGTAGAGTTGATCCCCAAGATCACAACTCCAGTTATTAGAGTTTGGATATTGATTTTTGAGATCGTTGATGCGTGTCGAAACCGCACAAATATAATTAAGCTCTAAACCTTCACAATATATGATAATATAATATAATGGTAAGAACAAGTTCGTCCACGAGGAGGTAATGATTTGTTATTTCAATAATCGAATCCTAAAGTAACCAAAAGGGGGGGGGTTTGTTTGTTGTTTTGTAACTCA
>JAJJMA010337526.1:0-13509 GCA_023529015.1 Papaver nudicaule
ATGTAGGTGAAGAAAATGCCATACGCTAAATAATAAGAACTTAAGGAAAGATTTATATTCAGAAGGGCATTCATAAGAGAAGAAAGGTAGTGACAACGGATCATATCAGCGGTAATCGCTAACCACAGAAGGATGCTGAGATGGTATAGGGAACAGCGGTATGCATAAGAATTACTTCAGCGGTAAAGCATTGGCAAAAGTTAAGCAAGTAAGATGAGCATCTGATGATGGACAGAGCGGTCTAGGTGAATGGTCGACTTGGTGGAATCTGAGTCATTGATCTTATCCTCCACAAGAGAATGGCGCTGAAGTTATAAAAGGATAGGCGCTGAGTTACGAAGAGGTACAGCGGTAAGGCGGTGAGGAACAGGACAAATTGTGTCAGAGTAGTTTGTATTTATTAGCTGTATTCCACTACTTGTAATGCCTATATAAGGCAGTGTACGCCCTCAGTGGAAGGGGTTGGAAAAGTGATTGCTAGGGTTTGGCTAATAGAGAGGAAGCAAGTCCTAACTCTCTGTTGCCCAAATCAGTGGTGAGATCTTGATAAGCTGTAGAGAGTAATCCATTGCAAGGTGAGATGCTTGGATTCGAATAATAATAATATGTGTTTTGAGTGTTTGGCTTATATGATTGTTATGTGATTCATGCTATTTATCTTTGATATTGTCTTCTCTCTATTCTCTCTATACATAAGTGCTGATCTATAGGTATAATGGTGTTTACTTTAAGTATGTGTTATATCATGTTTATGGATTTAGTAAGGGGTGTATTGGTAAAATCTTCACTATGGGGATTTTACCAACTACATTTTGGCGCTAGAAGAGGTCTGAACCTGTGATTTTCAAAACTTTTTTTTCTTGTTTTCATGAAACTTGAGCTTATTTTCGTGTTATAAGTGTTGGATATGCTGCTGTGTTAGATAGAAGTTCAAGTGCTCCACTTATGGAAGTCATAAGTATGTTTATTATTGTTTATAGAGGCTGAACCTTAAAAAGCCTTGGTGATTAAGAAATATAGGATGTTTTTAACATGATTGATGACGTCTTAACAGCACTTATGTTGCTGGTGGTTTTTAAACCATAAATTTCTGGTTGTAAGCATATTTAGGTTGCCATATTATGTTGTGTGGTAATAGGACTTTAAGCATAAGGTTATGTTGCTGTGTATGAAGTTTTTGGTATATTTGTCGTTCTTAAGGAAGCTCAATCCTAAAAATCTTTTGTGTTAGGAATTATAGAGTGTTTTGAGGAAGTGTTTTGAGTATGGTTAATGATGTTTTAACAGCACTTATGTTGCTGGTGGTTTCTAACCATACATATGCTTGTAAATCTATAAGAGTTTTACATTTAACAGCACTTAGGATACTGCTGCTGTCAAATCTTGATAAAACTATGAGAATATCTTTATTATGGTGTGTTAGACGTCGTTAGTATATTCTCAGATGCATGAGAGCACGTAATGTGGAGTTCTTGTTAACATACTGGAAAACTCCTGTTTGCATAAGTTCGTATATGTCATTAGAAATTTAGGACGAAGATGGTTTGTTATGTTGAACATGATCTTTAGCAGATATATCTTGTTCTAGATGTCATAGTGTGATTTTGGATTAAAAGTGTTATGAAAAATTATCAACGAAATCTTCATGCCGTACAGATTTTGATCTTTGTTATGATTATGGTTAGTAAACTTTGGTGTTTTTAGGGTTTAAATGAGTTTTCAAAATTTAGGGTTTTCTTCCAACTGCCGACAAGACTAGGTCATGCTCTGCAAATGTTGTTGTTGCTGTTCTGTGCTATTTTGTTTGTTTCCTACTGTCAGAAATTGTTCAACCGCCTCCACTAACAAATTTGGCATTTACTAACAGTTAAGCTAGCTTAATACTGTCAGGAAGTGCTTTTGTTGTTTTCTACACAGGATACTAAAATGGCGACTAAGCGGAAAGGGGGTACAGCGTCAACAAGTAAAGCTTCGAAATGTCCTACACCCGCTGAGTCTGTTTCCCTTCCTAATCGACACAACTTGAGAAGTTCAGCGGTACCACCGTTAGGATTTGCACATGATTTCTTCTCGAATGGCAATGCTAGTCAGCGGACAACAACACCACAGCAAGTGATTCATCAACAGCAATCAACAATACCACAGCCAGTAAGTCAACAACAGCAGCCAATGGCGCCGACATCAGAACAACAAACAGCAACAATGCAGTCAGCAGTACCTTTACAGCAAACAGCAGCAACACAGTCAGCGGTACCTCAACAGCAGACAGAGGCTTTGGGTCCTATTTCGATACAAGATATAACACATTTGGATGGAATACCAGAAGGGGATGAGGAAGAAGAGGTCCTAGCACAAGTTAAAGGAAAAGCAGTGGATGACGGCATCATCAAAGAATCAGCGATTCCCGGCGATACGTCTCATGCAGTAGAAGGATTATCAAGGGTAGTAAGCGGTAACTTCAACATTGGCGGACTAGCATCGATACCAGCCGGCAACTCTTCTAAAGAGATAGGAGGTAGCAGCAGAATGGTGGCAGCTGTAGGAGCATCAAGAACGGCGCCAATAACAGTATCAGAGGGAAAATCAGTCAGCGCTACCGAAGAAATGCTAAAGAAGTTCTTTGAACAAAGCACTATAAATCAAGCTCAGATGCAATTGCAGATGCAAAGGCAGATGGATATTATTCTTCAGAGTAACTTGCAATTGGCACAGCAGCATAAGCAATTAATGGAGAGTCGTAGCAAAAGCAAAAGCCGCTCAACTCATACAGTACACAAAACTCAGAAAAGCAGATCTGTAAGACCAGAAGTGGCGGCATCCACAGTAAAAAAAGAAGAAGGAAGTAAGAAGACAGGGAAATCTAATCACGGTGAAGAAAGTTATGCTGACTCGGGTAAGTTTGAAGATATACAAGAATATGTCACAAAAAGATTGCGTCGTATGGAGAGAAAGATAGAAGAAGCCGCAGGTCACTCAAAAGATGATAGATTAAAGAAAGCAATTTCAGAAGCAAAAAAGACACCATTTAAGGATGAAATCATGTATGGGTATGTATCCAGAAAGTTTAGTATGCCGACTTTCACATCAATTTTCGACGGTACAGGGGATCCTACATTACACTTGCAGAGCTACAGAAGAGACTTAACAGCTTGGACTGGATCAGATCCAATTATGTGCATGTCGTTTGCCGCTGCTCTTAAAGATGAAGCTTTAGCTTGGTTCGGCGGTCTGGAAGAGAAGTCAATTGCGAAATACTCACAGTTAGAAGAGTTCATTGCAAACTATATACAAAACAAGAGAAGGCGCCCTGGGGCAGAGAAATTGTTCAACAATAGGAAAAGACCTTCAGAAACCTGTAGAAGTTACATCATGAGGTGGAGAAAATTGTGTGGTGAAGTAGGTTCAGCGGTATCTGACAAAGAAAAGATGGGAGCATTTACCAGCGGTATGGAGACAACGGATCAGATGTTTCAGTCCCTATATTGGACTCCAGTGGCAGATATAGGAGAGTTAAGGGCAAGACAGAATGAATGGTTAGTATACGAAGAAATGCGAGAAGAGGAAGACCGCCAGAAGAAAGAAAGCACAAAGCACGCCCATTCTATCAACAATTTGTCGCCGGAAGAGCAAGAAGAAACAAGAAAGGAATGGATTAGAAGGGAATACAAAAAATTGGAAGCAGAAGCAGCTAAGGCATCAACGGCAGTCGTCCCATATCAGCAGCCACAAGAAAAACAGCAGCATCAACAGAATGGCAGCCAACAGTGGAATCAAGGAAAAAGAGACACTTATGCAGGAAGAGATGATCAAGACAATAGAGGAAGATATGCTAACAATGATAGAAGAAATTATGGCGACAATAGAGGAGGATATGATAATCGGAGACAGGGGAATAACGATAGAAGATTCAATAACGACAATCGAAGATTTGGCGATAGAAAGCCAGGACACCCAGATTTTCAAGACGTCACGCTACCAAAATTACGTGTCACGTATACTGACGCTTTTGGGCAGATAGAAAGTTCAGCATCAAGGAATGAAATCCGCTATCCTTTTAACAGAGGCAACCCGGCGAACCCTATTTCCAACACTAGCCAATACTGCCAGTATCATCAGTTTCACGGCCACACAACTGAAAACTGCACAGGAGTTCAAAGAGAAGTTCATAGATTCATCCGTATGGGAAGATTTCAAGATTTCTTAGAATTACCCCCAGCGCCACCACTGGAGATGCAGCCAGTCCAAGCAGTGCAGCCAAAGCCTGAAGTATTCGAAGTAGAAGTTCAGCGTGATTTGAAAGAATTGAATTGTTTCTCAATTGTGCATTCGACAATCAGTAGAGATGAATTTCATAATAATGTAATGTCAAGAATTCATAAGAGGGATAGCAATGGAAAAGAGATCTTTAGTGTCGCTGTCAAGAGCAGTCCACTGCTGGAATGGATGAAAAAGCCGGTCAGTTTTTCGGCGGTAGAGCTATCACCAGAAGCAAGAAGTCACTTGAACCCGTTGGTTCTTACCATTCAAATAGGAAAATTCAAAGTTCCAAGAGTATTGGTTGATCCAGGAAGCTCTGTTGATATTCTCTTCAACTCAGCGTACCAGGCTATGGATTCTAAAGAAGAGCCAGTAGAGGCATTAGTTCCTTCGTCATACAGTATTTATGGATTTAATGGGATAGCATCTAAACCCAAAGGGGAAGTGAAGATGAAGGTTGTTACGACCAAAACGTTGATTATGGATACTACTTTCTGTGTTGTGGAGGTGGACTCGCCGTATGCAGCAATTCTCGGCAGACCATGGTTGCACAGTATCAAGGGAGTTCCTTCGACTTATCATCAGCGGTTGCGGTTTCCAACACCAGAAGGGGTAGCTGAATACATTGGCGACTCATCTACAGCAAAAGCATGCAACGAAGTAGACGTAAAGATGCGTGAAACTCGAAAGGCAAGGATAGTTGAGAAGAAGAAGCAGACAAAAGAAGCAACCAAGACTAAAGAAATAGTTGAGCTGGTCGCCGATCCCAACAAATATATTCTCTCTGTAAAGGAGGATGATTCAGCGGTAGGTCCTTCGTCAGCGCCTTTATAGCAACTAAAGGAACCTTCTCCTATGGGTGAGCCAGATTTGCACTTCACGGCGGTAGAGCCCACAAGAGAAATCAACATAGGTGAAGAAGATGCTCCTAAGATCGTAAAAATTGGTACTTTATTAAATGAAGAAGAATCTCGGCAGCTAGAGACCTTGCTAAGAGAATATGTGGATGTCTTTGCTTGGGGCATGAATGAGATGCCAGGTATTGATCCAGAAACTGCATGTCACAGGCTAGATATAGACCCAAGGATTAGGCCATTCAAACAGCGTCCAAGGAAGCTGGCACCAGCGTACAAGGAAGCAGTAGAGGCTGAGATTGATAAGATGAAAGCGTCAGGAATCATTAGACCAGTTCAGTATCCAGAGTGGATAGCTAATATGGTGGTGGTTCCTAAGAAGAATAAAGGGGTAAGAATATGTATTGATTTCAGCGACTTGAATAGGGCATGTCCCAAAAATAGCTTTCCATTGCCAAGCATAGATCAGACCGTTGATGCTACCTCTGGGCATGAGTTGCTGTCTTTTATGGATGGTTATTCTGGATACAACCAGATACCACTGGCTGAAGAAGATCAGCGTCATACAGCTTTTTTCTCCACTAAAGGTTTATATTGTTACACAAGAATGCCATTTGGTCTCAAGAATGCTGGCGCTACATACCAAAAGATGGCTCAAGATATGTTTGAGAAGTGGATAGGCAAAACCATGGAGGTATACGTTGATGATATGTTGGTCAAAAGCAAGAAAAAGAAGGATCATGTACAAGACTTGAAGGAAATCTTTGATCACATGAGAATAACCAAGTTAAAAATCAATCCAGCAAAGTGCGTATTCGGTGTCACATCTGGAAAGTTTTTGGGCTATGTTGTCACAAAGAAAGGAGTAGAGGCAGACCAGGCCAAAGTCAAAGCTGTTTTGGAAATGCCCTCGCCGGTAACTCTGAAGGACGTTATGCGCTTAAATGGTGTACTGGCATCTCTTAACAGATTTATATCTCGATTCTCTGACAAGTGCAAGCTATTTTTCCAAATGCTGAAGAAAGGAGAGAAGTTCAACTGGACAAAGGATCATGAGGAGGCTTTCCAGGGAATAAAGAAGTACTTAGCTACCTTGCCAGCCATCCAACCGCCAGAACATGGAGAAGAACTAAGAGTCTACTTAGCGGCCACATCATCAGCGGTCAGTGCAGTCTTAGTGCGGACAAAAGGAGGCGAAACACCAATTTATTATATTAGTCGAACTCTGCAGCCCGCTGAGAAGAATTATACTAAGATAGAGCAGCTAATACTAGCTCTGGTTTTCGCCACTAGCAGACTTCGCCCATATTTTCATGCTCATCCCATTACGGTACTAACCAAAACTCCTATTGAAGCAATTCTTCATAGTTCTCAGAGAGCAGGGCGTATTGCAAAATGGAATGCTCAGATAGATCAGTTTGGCGTCAAATATGAAATAAGGACAGCTCAAAGGTCACAAGTTATTGCTGATTTCCTGGCGGACTTTCCCATAGAAGAAGAAGAAGAAGAAACTGAAGACATTCCATTCATGGAGAAGGAAGATTCGGATGAAGGAGTCCCAGACTTGCTGAAAAGAGATCCAAACCAGTGGGAAGTATATGTTGATGGTTCATCTAATAAAGAAGGCAAAGGAATTGGCATAGTTTTTATCTCTCCAAAAGGTTCAAGGATAGTCCACTCATTCAGATTAGAGTTCCCAGCTACAAACAATGAGGCAGAATATGAAGCGGTGATACACGCCATGAGACTCATAATCGAAATGGACATCAGCAACATTCGTTTGACTAGTGATTCTCAGCTAGTCATTCGACAGATTCTAGGAAGATATGAAGCACATGATAGCTCGCTGAAGCAATATTTACAAGTGGCAAGAGAATACGCCAACAAGATTACGGGCCTGGAATTTAGACACATATGCAGAAACGACAACAGACATGCTGATGCACTAGCATTTATCTCTTCAATGATGACGGATCCAGAGGTGCCGGCAATAGCAATTGAAAGGTTAAAGATGTCATCAACAGAAGGAAGAAGGCAGCAGGAGGTCTTGGCGGTAGACGTTGAAGAATCAGCGGAAACAGATTGGAGAGTTCCTATTAGATATCACTTGGAGCATCTCACCACTCCTGGAAACAAACTTCTAGCGCACAAGGTTATCAGCAGGTCAAGAAAATATGAGTTAAGAGACGGCATTCTTTACAGAAGGTCATTTGCTGGGCCATTATTACGATGTGTATCAAGAGATGAAGGAAAGAAGCTGCTAAAGGAAATTCATGAAGGGGACTGTGGAAATCACAGCGGACAAAGAGCGCTAGCTCTGAAGGTAAAGATGCAAGGGTATTACTGGCCTTGGATGAATGGTGATTCTGCTGAATATGCTAAGCGGTGTAGGAATTGCCAGCTATATGCAAACAAAATAAAAGCGCCAGCAGTCTCGTTAAATTCAGTACTAAGTCCTTGGCCCTTTGCCAAATGGGGGATTGACATCATTGGACCGCTGACACCAGGATCGGGACAGCGCAAATACATTATTGTGGCAACAGACTATTTTACTAAATGGTGTGAAGCTAAGGCAATCAGACAAAGAACAGGAAAAGAAGTATTCACATTCATATGGGAAAACATATTCTGTCGTTTTGGTGTCCCAGCGGAAATTTGCACTGACAATGGGAAGGAGTTGGTTGGCGAAAATATTGAAAACTTGTTGGCAACATATGGCGTCAAGCTGGGAAAATCCACTCCTATCTATCCTCAAAGCAACGGGCAGGCGGAGGCTACCAACAAAACAATAGGAATGGGACTAAAGAAGCGAGTTGAGGGACACAAGAAAGCATGGTGTGAGCATCTCCACAACGTTCTATGGTCTTACAGAACTACAGTCAGAGAAGCAACTGGGGCATCTCCCTTCTTACTTACATTCGGCACTGAGGCAGTGCTTCCATCAGAAGTTATGTTGCCAACAACAAAACACGAAGCTTGGGAGAAGAACCTCAATACAGATTTAATCTTGGCAAAACTAGATGATTTAGAAGAACAACGACTTATTGCTTTGACTCATATGGAGAATTACCACCGCCGTCTAGCCAGAGAATACAACAAGCGTGTAGTGAAGAGAGATTACCAGCCTGGTGACCTGGTGTTAAGAGAGATACCGCCATATCAGAAGAAGAAAGGATGTAAGAAACTAGAGCCTAATTGGGAAGGTCCTTACGTTGTCAAGCGTGTAGCGGGTAGTGGAGCTTATGTGTTAGTTGATCAGCAGGGAAAGGAACTTGAGCATCCATGGAATGCCAAGTTTATCAAAAGATTCTATCCATAAGGGCATATGTAAAAATCCGAAGTCTTGGGCGGGTATAATACCCAAGAGATCTTATTAGCTTTTGTAATCTGCAGTAAATAAGATCCCGGGGTGTAGGTTTGCTTTATGCGCTGAACCCCGTTAACAAATTTTCGTCATTACTTTTCGCATATAGCGGCAAATGCGCTGAGGCAAATTTGCCAAACAAAATTTTCTACAAGGCTTACATAGCCATACGCTGAGGTAAATCTGCCAAAATAATTTTGCAAGGCTAGATAGCCATACACTGAGGCAAAATTGCCAAAATAAACTGCCCCAAGAGCCATGAAAGTCGTATGCCGGTATATATTGAAACATTTTAGATGTCTGACTAAGATAGTTCTGGCTAACTGGTGCATTAAAATTCCTGACGCGTTACTTGTTGATCTGTAAGTGCTGGCAGAAAAATATAAGACTCCGAGAGGCACTAACCACCCTCTTGGCAAACCTACCACTTATAATAGATCGCCGACGGGCACAAGTAACAATGTATAGCGAAAAAGGGTGCGATGTGGTCAGAATGAGTGCTGTCAGTTCATCACTAAAATAAAATGGATTCGATAATACCGGCGAAAACAAGCAAAGAAAGTCATATATATAATAAACTGCAAACAGGCAGACAAAGGTCTATCAAAATCCTTAAACAAAAAAGTGGAGATATAAACATATCTCAGGATTGAAACAAAGAAAGCTAAAGAAAGGCTTGAAGGCTATACTAGCTATTCAAGTTACATAACTAAACTAGCTATTCAAGTTACATTTGAAGGCTAAAAGATGGAACACTAAGTAAGGTTTGCACTCTGGGAGAGTTCAAGGGTTGTCTACAACCATATTGGGATCCTTCGTAGAAATACCCTTGTCTTTTTCTTCAGCATTAGTGGAAGCTCCACCCCTTTCTTGCTTTGGATCATTGGCGTTTTGACGCTGAGATTCAGGAGTACCCTGTTCATTGCCAACATTATCCTCTGAACCATGGTGCTGGGAATCATGAGCTTTTGGCTGCAAGTCTCTATCATCTTCAGCGTCTTCCTCTTCACCAGCTTCTTCTTCAGCATTATCATCTTCTGAACCGCTGTGTAAGCAAATGACATTTTCAGCGTCACCTTCATCGTCAGCGACATCAGGAATATCTTCCATGTCAGGTGGATCACGACCAGGAGCATATTCTGCTGGAATATCCAACTTATGATCAGCGCAAAACGTCGACAAGTACATTTGGACAGCATAGAAGCCGGCATCTCTAACATCAGCAGCGTGTTCCTCTTGTAGATTCTTAATAGACTTCTTGCTGAGACGCAAATCAGACTTAAGACCATCATGCATACGCTGAAGCTTAGCAGACTTGGATACTTCATCCTCAAACTTCATCTTGTAATCCTGGAGAGCTTTAACTTCATTCTCCAAATTGGTGATCTTACCAGTGCTCTGCATATGGTCAGTTTCAAGCGCACGCAATTTATCCCCACACAATTGATGATCTTTAACTTGTCCTTCCAAACTAACAATCTTGGCGGCACATCCGCTGTGTTCCTTCAAAATGGCGGTCTGCTCCTTCAACTGAGACTCCAATTGCTTGTTCTTCTCTGAAAATAAAGGAAAGGCATAGGGTTAGCGCCGAGGCAATGGCAAATTACAAATTACATGGGAAAAGAAAATCCTAAAAAACTACCTTCTAGACCGCTAACATATTCTTGGATACCCTTTTTAGCGGTACTTATTTCATCAAGTCTAATAAGAACTTCCTGATCAGAGCAGGGACCAACAGCTTGTTTGATTTTCTGCCTAAGTATCGTATTTTCTTCATTCAGCTCCCTAGCACGATTCCCATGAATTTGGGCGAAATCCTTATGATGTTGAATCTCAGTCCTGGCGGAATCCCTCTCAGCGGTACGGCAAACCAATGTTGAAGATAGACGGGAAATGGTGGCCTCTTTGTCCTTTAGTTGGGAAGTCAGCTTTATATGCTCCACAGTCATCTTTTCTTTGGCTTTACGCTCTAATTCTGCTAAGCGAGAAGCGTTATCCAGTTCGCTCTTTTTCCACGCCACATCCGCTTCAGAAGCTTTGAGCAGATGATCAAGTTTAACATTAAGATCAGTGATATTACGCAACTCTTGGCGATACCACTTAATATCCCGACCCAAACCGGTTAACATATTACGCTGTTTGTTGTTAACACTAATCAACTTACCAATCTCAGTTTCAGCCCGCTGTAGTCGGTTATCGGGGTTTTGACGGCGACCTTATAAGGGAAAGAGACTAGGCGTTGGGTAAAGGGAAAACAAAATGTAAAATCATTGAAGGCAAGATAGAAAATAATTACTAACCTTGGAGTTCCTCAACTTTTCTCTTCTGTTGATTGAAGTTGGTCCAATGACGAAGGCTCTGCTTCTTTTCCTCAGCTAGTAGGTGTTTTGCGGAAGCATGGTCTTGATCCACTTTAGCTTTTGCTTGGCGCAGATTGTCCAGTTCTTGCTTCAGTTGAGTGTTTAATGTGATACCACCTAGATTGCGCTGGAAATCCTATAGAATGCAAGAGTAGTAGAGTAAGAAGGGAACTCTAGAATAAAAATAAAGACGAAGCTGAGGCAGTAGTATTTACCATGACGGCAATACAGAACTGTTCATAAGGAGTGAGATGAGACACGGCGGTAGTAAGATCAGCGGGCCTGAGCGCTAACCCAGGTTCGCTTAGCTTGCTCATCGACTCCAGGTAAAGAGTATTAGAACCACTCTCATTTTGAGATAACGATTTAGCAAAAAATTCCACTAGCTTGTTTGGCGGTAATGGGGCCTCCGCGGAAGTATTGCCAGCAGAAGGACAAGGTGGACTGATAAGTGAGAGAAGGTGATGAAGGGCTGAGGCAACATTGTTGGTAGCTGAGGCAGAGGTAGATCCAATCAGATTAGTTGACTGCTCAGGAGCATGCGTCTCAATGGTGTTCTCATCAGCCATATCCACATTTACATCAGCGGTACCCTGCCCTGTGGTAGCAGTAGTGGAAGTAGTAACCGCTGCAGTTGTAGGAGTTTCTTCAAACACTTCATCAACATGACGCTCGTCAGCAGACTTCAAAGGTTGATCTTCAGAAACAAGATCGTTAGCGGTAACAGGAGTGATGGGCTGATCACCACCCTTGGAAGCACGAGTCTTCTTGATCTTGGGCATCTTGTCATCATTCCCAGAAGACTGGTTGTCTTTTTTCTCGGCGGTTAGACCACCCTTGTTTTTGGAAGATTCCCCATCCTTTTTCAGTGAGGAACCGCCATCTTTCTTATTGGAAGGAACGCCATCTTTCTTTACAGCACCGGCGGATTTGACGCCAGCATTCTTCTTGGATTCGGCAGCGGTAGATTTACCGCTATCATTCTTCTTGGTCCCAGCAGTTTTCATACCAGGAAGCGCTTTAACAAGGTTTTTAACACGATCGGCCCTACTGGTGGGTGCTGTTGGCTTAGACTTCTTCTTGGGTTGCTAAGGAAAGGAAAATCATCGTCTGCTGTTAAGTTAACAAACAGAGGCAAATATATACATATATTTCAAAAACAAAAGCAAAGTGTTTGTTACCTCAACAGCGTCTCCTTCTTTTTCTTTCCTCTTGACGCCCTTTCCCTTTGAAGTAGGCGGCTTACAAAATTCGGGTTTCTTAACCCACTTCTTTCCTTTAACAACAATCTTCCCATTCTCCTTGAGGTACTGATCTTCTTCATCCCAGCGGACGGAACAAAAATCATGTGTGGCCAAATCAGAATGTTCAGGGAGAAAGTCTTTGCGAGGAATGGTTTTGTTCTCATCCTCAAAGCCCTTGAGCCAAGGACCTTCAACCAGACAAGGAATTTCGCCCCAGCGGTTTTCAGACTTATGGCGGACCGTGGGATTGGCAGTAGTAGAAGTTTTCTTGTCAACATCCCTTAAGAATTTTCTAGGATTGTTTGAACCTCTTCTTGACTCAATACGATACAGCCAAGGTTCGCCGGCTCTGGAGCTGGGCTTCACATGATACTGATCTATAAAGTTTTCAACGGTATACAGTTCCTTATTGGTAAAGGATGAATTCCTAGTGATATTGGGATAGAGCGTATAACCATTACTGCGGGCAACCCACTCATAGAGAATACGAATGGAGTTACCAGAGAGTTGAGCAGGATGCTTGTTTACGTACTTCAGCAGCCTAAGGAGAAGAGGATTGGTAGGATCGTAGAGGGGGAATTGGTATCCAGCTCTAATTTGGCCCATTGATATGACCAAGTGCTTCTCATCTTGACCTTCTTGGCGGATGTGGGGTAGAAGAAGCTTTTCAGAACACATGGTAATGCCGGCGAGAGGAGAAATGCTAAGCGCTGGAATAACCTTATGATCTTTAGAGAGGTATCCTTCCCAGTCTTCACCCCATGAGGGCGGCCTACCGCCATCATCAGAAGATTCCTCATCCTCAGAATCTTGGTCTTGAGAATGTGAAGACGATTCGGCGTCCTCGTTGTTAGATCCTTGTTGCTGTAATTCTTTCTCTTGATCATAAGAAGAGTCTGTAGAAGTCATTGGACAGTCGGAAAAAATGAAGTTTAGCCGGAGAAGGGAAGTTGCAGAGGTGAAATTCCACCGGAAAAAGGAAAAAGCGAATGAAAGTTAAGTTTGAAGGGAAAATATTGTAGAACAGTAGCCAAAAAGTGGCTTTACACCAAAAAGAAGTCGAAAAAGAGGCGGAAAATGGATGTTCTCGGCTGAGCTGCGACGGTTTGTGGTGGTTAGGGTTTTTTGGTTTAGGGTTTTCAGAGAGGAAGGAAGACAGAGAAAAGTTGAAAGGAAAGTAAAGAAGAAAGGAAGGAAAAGAGATATTTATAGGTGAAGGATCTCAACCGGCTAAAACAAGTAACAGGTCATAAAGTAACCCTATATTTTCGGCATGCAGCTACACGTGGAGAGAGTATTGTCAGAGGAATTGCGCTGGCATTTTCGGCGGTCAAACAATTTTCATCTTCAGCGACTGGAGTCTTTTAAGATGAAAGAGGCAAAATGTAGGTGAAGAAAATGCCATACGCTAAATAATAAGAACTTAAGGA
>JAJJMA010337527.1:0-10038 GCA_023529015.1 Papaver nudicaule
AAGTTAATATATTTGTTTTTATGGTGTTCATTTCATATAAAAAATAAGATTGCAAAGGTAATGAAATCAAGTAGTGTTTCCATTTACATTTTACATTTTTCAAGCTAATACCGTGATGAAATCCATGATATCTCTCTAGCTAAACTATATCAAGCAGCAAATTCAAACTTGGTGTACCTGGCAATTGCTTTTGAACTGTCCTTGCATCCATCGGGAATTCTTATTTGAACTACAACCTAAAAAATGACTTAACAGGAATGGGAGTCTACCTAGTATCTCATATAATGCTAAAGCAGTTACCTCCGGAAGACTTATCAATCCATACACATCCTAATAGAAAATTTTCTCCACTGTGATATGACTATATTGTAAATTATTCATAGCAGGAATTGTATTTTATTTTGCAAGCAATGAGAACTAATGAGCTTCTGTTCTACAGCTAACGGTAAATCACATCTTTGGCCTCTCACATTCCATCAAACACTTTATACAAATCTAACATTAATCAATGTGAATGTGAGAAACAATAGGCAGCTTTTCTCTTGGTCATGTGATGTATCAATCATTCCATCCCTTACGGTATGGGGTTCCAACTTTTGACCGCGTGGCTTCCTTAGTATAATTTACTTATATATTAAGTATTAACGATAACCACTACCTCTAGTAATTTATAGAAACGTGCTATGTTGTGTTAGTTGCGAGGCGAGGCGAGTACCCAAGCTAAGCGACTCACGCATCGCGACTTAGTCGCGATTAAGACGTTGCAATGCGCCAGATTTTTTTGTACTGAAAAAAATAATAGAGTTGCACCATTAATGGCTTAACAAGAAGCTTCAGTTGAGAACGAAAATTCTGGGGATTCTTGGTCATAATTGTTACATTAAAGTTGTAGATTTTAATTTTTCTTTCCATAATGTAACAAATCACGTTTTGATTTTGATTTTGTTTCCATATTTTGAATCAACTACATTAATCACCTTATTCACCTTTAGTTTTACTTTCTTTCCATATTTACATGAATCCGTTATCAAATCTTATATTTCTTTCCAAAGTTCGATCACTTTACAGTTGGTATTATTGCAGTCAGTATATTTTATATTTATGAAGTTTCCATGTTTTGATTAGTGAGTTAATGGTGATTGATAGTGAAAATAAAACAGAGAAGAAATACCATATTCTCTGGTTGCCGAAAACAGAGAAGAACGGAACTTCATGAATTCTTCCCTTTTTAGACCCTTTCTTCTTCGTGGGTGTCTGCTTCTTCTCTTCCTCCCCTTCTTCTTTACTTTCTTGCTCCACAGACTCCATCTCTTCTATAGACTCCAGAACAACCTCAAAACCATTAAATTGGATGAGGCAGAGAAGGAGAAGAAGACTAAATACCCGAGGCACATGATTGCAGTTTGTATGGTCGACTCGGTCGTGTTTTTTTGTGCCTCAAACTTCCTCGATGCGCCAAAGGCGCTCGAGGCGCTCGACTAAAGCGCTAACGCCTTTAGCTGAGTCGCTAGGGTGATGCGCTCACCCAGCGACTCGTGCGCCTCGGGCGCCTTTGGCGACGCCTCGGGCGCTTTTCACAACATAGGAAACGTGCAACCAAAGACCATCAAATGCTATTCACAAAAACATCAGACACAATGAGATTCACTGAGACAATTCATCACACAGTAGACCTACATGGTTCAAACCCTTGTTTCAACATTTCACAAAATAACCCCAAAGCATCTAAATCATAACCATTATAAGAATACCCACATATTAAAGCATTCCACGACACAACAACTCTGTTAACAATATCTTCAAACACTTGATCAGCTAAAAACACAATTCGATTTTTGCAAACAAATTAAGCAATGATGTACTGACATAATCAAATCGAATGGTAAAGAAACAATTAACACAAGAGAGAATTACCTGTTTCCTTAGGTTTGAGAGATTTGATAAGCTTTGTTTTTTGCAATTCAGTTTCCGAAAGCACAGGTTCTTATATGCATTCATTTGAGAAATCTAGGGTTTTCCAAAAAAAAAAAAACCCGGAGATATGAAGAATCTTTTCTTGGCGCCAGAAGTAAAGAAGAGCTCGAAATTGGAACGCCAAAGTTCTGATTTTTTTTCCGGAGAGATCGGTTATGTGCAAATATACACATTTAGATTCAAATATACGGATAGATAACTGGGGTTAACGGTGTAGTTTGATGATGTCACATCTCACATATCCGACGACTCTTAGGCCGCGCCTTAAATTTTGATGGCGCGCTGCGCCATCAAAATTTTTCTCATATAAAAGGGAATTCAGACGGGAAATCAAGCAGTTCACGTCAGGAGTTTTTGGATGGAGTTTTCACGCACAAAGGGAAGGAGTTAGGCGGAGGATTTTGGGAGCAAGTTTGGAGCTTCGCGACAAAGGGTTTTTATGCTTTATATTATTTTCTTTAGATTTTTGATTTGTCTTCAATAAAGCTATGTCTAGCTAAACTTCTATATATTGGTTAGGGATGTAGTCGGATATCAAAAATATGCGTTTGATTAATTTTGGAGCTATAAATATTATTTTCATCATCGTTCTTATTTTACTGTGCATATGAATGCATGATTGATGTATTGCATTAAGAATGGATATTTATTGATTTAAGTTGCAAATTAAATTAGTCTATATTCATATCTACAACTAGAATTAGGTTTTGAGATACGAAATCGTCGATGAACCTATTCACAAGTAGTACAATATAATTCTGATTGCGGTGATAGGTTTTAGGGATTGTATGTAAAATATGACCTTTGTTGAATGAACTGCTCCTGGTAGTTCATTGCATTTATTAGCCTATTTCACAGATATTAATGTTCTTAGAGAGTTGAACTCAATTACTCGATGTGTTGAGTTATTCTCTACGTATAATTCACACATTCATCGTTATGATGTGTGATGACTTTAGGAAATTCCGGGATATTTTCGCGATGATGTATTCTAGGGCTTTTGATGATGAGCGATTAAATAGAAACTCCAAATATTATTCATATGCATGTTATTTGATTGAAGATGAACCCTTAACCAATATTCTCATCTCCTGATTATTTTCTACAATTATTTACTTTAGTTTCAATTTATTTTTATCGCACAAAAACATCCCCCCTTTGGTTCTTATCGCTGGGTATCAATGCTAGCCAGCTACGTTAGCATCTCGCACAAATGAATAATCACCTCCTGCCGATGAACTAGGGGAGGCTTTGCCCGTCATTTATGAACTGGCCTTGACCAAGAAATCCCGCTTAGAAAGATGCTCCACAACAGAGGTTTACTCTTAAGTTTTCAATACAACTGATAATCCATACCTCTCTGTGGAACGAATCTGTTCTTGCCACTATATTATTTTATTTATTGTGAAGGTTAAGAACTGAAGTATATTTGTTGTTGTTTGACAACGCATCAACTACTTCATAGATTTCGCAATGAAGAAGATTGCAATAACAGATTACGTGATGAAAAGGAAGAAGTTGTTAAACAACTAGATGAGCAAATCAAGCAAAACAAGATTCTTCTTGGAAAGCTATCTTCTGCTCACGAAAATTCCTATACAGAGAACCACTATTGTGGAAGACCTGGATTAGGTTACAAATCACAATCTGACGGAACATCATGTACGTTATGTGGTCTTAATGATCATTATCATCATACATGCAATCTCTTTAATGAAAAACTCTTGTTACTTTGAGAACTTCACAAAAGAGAAAAAGTTGCTTGTTCCAGTCCACATCTTAAGACTGAAACACAAACTAATGACAAAGATTATTGTCTTTGTGCCCTTGCACTAAAATCTACCTCACCCCTTCAATGGTTTCTTGATAGCGGTTGCAATAGACATATGACTGGTGATCTATCATGGTTTGTAAGTATTGATGAATACAAAGGTGGACCCGTTACCCTTGGAGATGGAAGTTGTTGCTATATCAGCAAAAGAGGCACCATCAAACTGCCTGGCATTCCAGAAATTCAGGATGTCATCTATGTTAAAGGTATGACTGCAAACTTGCTCTCTGTTAGTCAAATTTGTGACAAAGGAAATAAGGTAGTCTTCGGTATTGATAAATGTGACATAGAAGACAAATCCGGGAACGTAATTTTTTTTGGATTTCGCAGTGCTAATAACTGTTACCTTCTTGATATTAAGTCAAATCTTTGTTGCAATTTAACAAAAACTGAATCAACACATTTATGGCATGAACGATTTGGTCACATTAACTATCGTTTACTAAGCAAAATAATCAATAAAGAACTCGTGAGGGGAGTTCCTAAGATTAATGCCAATGTGGAAGGTGTTTGTGGTGCTTGTCAAAAGGATAAACAGCACAAAGTACCACACAGAACGTCAAGAGATATCGCAACTAAATCTCCTCTAGATCTTATCCACATGGATCTTTTCGGACCAATGCAACATTCTACTGTTGCAGGAAAGAAATAAGTTTAGTTATGGTTGATAACTACACCAGATTCACCTGGGTTGCATTCTTAAAACACAAGAATGACACCCTTGAAGAGTTCAAGATTATCGTGAACAGAATCCAGACTGAACAAGGTCGCAGACTTAAAAAAAATAAGAAGCGATCGAGGTACAGAATTCAAAGAAACAAAGGTATTTGAATTCTGTGATCAACTGGGTATTTCTCAACAAATTTCTCCACCACATACTCCTCAATCCAATGGTGTTGCAGAAAGAAAAAACAGAAATATTCAAGAAATGGCTAGAGTTATGCTCCATAATAAGGATCTTCCTCAAAAATTCTGGGGGGAAGCTGTCTTTACAACATGTTATCTTATTAACAGAGTCTACCTAAAGTCTCGTACCCTAAACACCCCATATGAACTCTGGTATGGAAAGAAACCTAATCTTGGGTATCTTCGTGTGTTTGGTAGCAAATGCTATATTCTTATAGACAGTGAGCAAAGAGGAAAGTTCGATTCAAAAAGCGATGAAGGCAGATTCTTGGGATACGCCTCTAACAGCAGAGGATTTAGAGTATTCAATACTCGCACCCAAGTAGTGATGGAATCAACAAATGTTGTAATTGATGATGTCACTGATTTTAGACAAAATAAATACGTTGCTGCTGAATTACCACCATCAGAAATCGTTTCGAAACCTAAATATATTCCTCAATATGTAAATATAGTACCTACAATAAAAGGTTTTAATCCAGATGATGATGACTCTCAACAGGAACAAGACGTTCAGGAAACTGAACCCGAAACTCCTGCCAAGAGTCTACCCAAGTGGGTTACCCGTGATCACACTCCAAGTGATATTATTGGGGAAGAACCCGCACATAATGACAAGAAGTCAAGCAAAGAATATATGCCACTATGCTTGCTACTTGTCAAACTTTGAACCAAAAAACATTGATAAAGCTCTTAAAGATCCCTTCTGCATGAAGAGTTATATGAGTTCGTTAGACAAGATGTTTGGCAACTTGTTGAACGACCCAAAAATATCAATGTAGTTGATACCAAATAGATTTTCAAGAACAAATCAGATGAACATGGAAACATCATCAGGAATAAAGCTAGACTTATCGCTCAAGGATATTCACATATTGAGGGAATCGACTTTGACGAGACCTTTGCTCCTGTAGCAATACTTGAGTCCATTCGTTTACTCCTTGCCCTTGCTTGCTTTTTTAAAATTAAACTCTATCAGATGGACATCAAATCTTCCTTTCTGAACGGGAATTTGAAAGAAGAAGTATTTGTGGCACAACCAAAGTGGTTTGAAGACACCGAGTTTCCGAACCATGTATACAAGCTTAACAAAGCACTATATGGTTTGAAAGAAGCACCAAGAGCCTGGTTTGAAAAATTAACCTCATCCCTTGTTGCAAATGGTTTCTCAAGAGGAGGAGTCGATAAGACACTGTTCATCCAAAAGATTAACAAACATATCATCATTGCATAGATTTACGTTGATGATATTATCTTTGGATCCACCTCAAAAGGTTTAGCTAAAGATTTTGAAAATTCTATTTGCAAAGAATTTCAAACTAGCAAAGTTGGTGAACTAAGTTTTTTCTTAGGTCTACAAATCCAACAACATGAAGGAGAAATATGCGAAAGATTTAGTAGCCAAATTCGGCCTGAAACAGGCCTCTGAAAAGAAAACACCCATGCCAACTACGGAAAAATTGAAACTAGATCCTTCTGGGGTCAAAGTTGGTCAAAAGTTGTACAGATCTATGATCAGTAGTTTACTCTATCTTACAGCAACCCGTCCAGACATTGCTTACAATGTTGGATGTTGTGCAAGATATCAAGTGGATCCTAAAGAATCCCACATGAACGCAGTAAAAAGAATACTCCGCTATGTAAAACACACAGAGGAATTTGGTCTTTCATATTCTTTTGATACTAATGCAAGACTTACCGCTTATTCTGATGTTGATTGGGCAGGATGTGGAGACGATAGAAAAAGCACTTCAGGAGGATGCTTTTACGTGGGAAATAATCTTATAGCTTGGCACATCAAGAAACAAAACTCACAGTCTCTTTCAACATGTGAAGCGGAATACATTGCTGCAGGTTCGTGTTGTACTCAGCTTTTATGGATGAAACAAATGCTTAATGATTATGGAATTATAAATGATAACACCATAGATATCTACTGTGATAATACAAGTGTTATACGCATTACAGAAAATCCAGTAGAACACTCAAGAACGAAACATATCGACATTAGATATCACTTTATTAGAGATCTCTATGAAAAGAAAATTGTCAAGATATGTTATGTGCCAACTGAACAACAACGAAATGATATACTCACAAAACCATTAAACTTTGAAACATTCGAACATCTTCGAAAGTCTATTGGTGTTGTTCACGTTCATTAATTGAAGTGTTGCATACGACTTGTCTCTTTAACAGCTTCTGGGACAAGTTATAAAGAAACTCTCATGGAGTTATGCAAAAGCTGGCATGGTACCATCATTATGTTTTACTCTTTGTTTCTATTGCTATTATGTCTAGTAAAGACAAAAGAGTGGGATTCCTAGTATAACACTGATTATTATCTTATTAAATGAAGGAATTCACCATTTTTTTTAATATAAAAGACAATAATAATCATCTCAAAACCTGTTGAGAAATGATCTCCAGTGAGATGAGTCCACTCTCAAACAGTTATGTGACTGTTTGTCCTGATGGTTTATGACCAGAAAATCCAATGTGATTGTCATTATTGTCTTTTAAACACCGTCTCCTAACTTGCAGTGAGAAAAATTTCAATGGTGTTTACATATCAAGATGAGTCCAAAATGTAATGACTCGATATGAATATCAACACTTCTGAAGTTACCACTGAAATTCTCCCTGCCTCTGGCTCCTAAGGCAAGAGTCGAGAACAGGATCCATGAGAACAATCAGTAGGATAAGCTAAGAAGAACATGCTCTTAGAAAAAAAAATTTAATCATATTGTTGATAATAAACTTAGTTCAATGGGAAAATTCTTATGAGAAACAATAATCATACATATTTTGGGGAACATTATTGCTTTTTACTCAGGCATGCGAGTTTTTCAAAATTGAAAAATCCCTTGTGAACAAATTGAGTCTTACTAAATTTTCCAATACATAAGCTCATCCGGTGAGTAAAAGAGACTCTATCATCTCTATGTCATACTCATATAAAATTCTAAATGAGCTAAAGTCGTCGCGTTGTTCCCTATGGAATGACACATTATGGGGGAGAGTTCTTTTGAACTTGTGCTTCATGGTAATATCTTTTTGGGGAGTGCGGCTGTGGAATCTACGAGAGAATTGCATATTTTTATCTCTCGTTTCAAGTATGTTTACCTTTGTCTACATTGATTATTGCGATTTTATGAGGATCCCTATATTTCGTTTTTTTGTCTATTTTTATGACAAAAAGGAGGAGAAATCTTGTAGTAAGGGTGAGTAAAATCTTTCTATCTACTACGACAATTGTCTACGGCATTGTCATAGGGGGAGTAAAATCGATGTGCTTGTCATGTCAATGCAAAAGTTAGTGTATTGAGTAAGGGGGAAAACATATCAAAATGTGTAGTATCTTGAAGCATCGATGCAATATGCTTACAAGTTTTACATACTACTCAACTGCATAACAAACTCTTGTTGGACTATGTCCTTCTAGAAACCAAGATGTATGGTGACTTTGAGTTTGTTATCTCTACCTTGAATCTTCGCTTGCAGGGACACTCTTATCTGAAGACGTTGAAGATTACAAGAAGATCAAGTACATTATGGTTAGGGCTAAAAGATTTTACTTTTTGAATCCATATGTAAGATTGGTTTTTGTCACTAAAATTGACAAAGGGGGAGATTGTTAGAGCATTGCTCGGTTGAACCCACTGATATTGCTATCTCAAGTTAGTTGTCAAGTTTATGAGACAAAAACACAATCCTTGATAAGTTTACTCTACAACCTCGAACTAGGATAGTTTTAGGTAATCGAGACGAAGACTGATGAAGACGAACACCGAAGCTTACTACTTGATAAATCATAACGTTCTCGCTGAAGGTTAGAAGGTATTTCCTTTTCCGTATCGTATTTACCATTTCTATCATACCAATAGTCTATGATGTTGTTTATATGATCCGAAGGTATTCTAGGATTTTTGTCTTTGCATTTGTCACACTTGTGATATTATGTATAGGTAGAGTATGTTGAATTGTCTCTTGAAATGACCCCAACGGTGAACGCGTATATGTGTTGCTATTGGCATTCAGAGAACGAGCAATGTCTGTATGAACGCGTACATACAAGTTCAAGAATTCTCCTGAATTCTCCTGAACTCTATTGACAGCGCTATGAACGCGTACATATAAGCCATGCGAAAACTTCCAACTTTCATATCTTGAAGTTTTCGGTCTAGGCATGATTAGTTCTCGAACTTGTCATTACTTGGCCCATGGATTTCAACAACTTAATCCAAGCGATGTTCAAACAAAGTATTTGGACCAGAAGTAGCAAAGCGATGTCCAAACAAGTATTGGACCAGAAGTCGCGAACCTTCAAACAAGACTAGGTTTCATACTAAGTTCGTCTCGCGTTTGGAGGTAAAGTTGATTAGGTCAATAAGCCCTATTCAACATATCGATTTCCATTAACCTTGACTTTCAGTCTAAAGGAAATCACAATCGTATTCTTGTTTAATTACTTGGATACTTTTAGGTGTCTGTTAGAGGCAGGGTAGCGCTAGTCTACACGAACGGAAGTGGAGCAACTCCTAGGCCTGTAAAGGACGTCAGCTAAAAGAATCAAGTACGTAGGCTACTGCGGGAGCCAAGAGACGTAGGAGCACATTGGTAGCTGAATTGCTTGTAGGGTGAATTCAGTATCGATACAGTCAAGTCCGAAGTCTGAGAGTAGGCTAGCGTCTGTATACCGTTCATACTATAAGGGTGTTCACATCTGGACGAGGTCCCGGGGTTTTTCTGCTAGGTTTGCAGTTTCCTCGTTAACAAAACTTCTTGTGTCGTGCATTAATTTTATCTTCCGCATTATATTTATATAATTAAAATACTGCATAAATCCAATTGTTGATTATATAACCTTTGAGATTACTCTGGTGAATACTTGAATATTGATTTGTGAGATCGTTCAAGTAGCATAATCAACAGAGTTCACGAAAACTAAAAGTTGGTGGTGTATCTCGATATCCCCTTCTTTTCAATACCCATCCAGCAATTTTACCTGGTATATGTAGCCATGCTCTAAAACCCCTTTTCTTCTCCTCCAATAAACCTTTTCGATTTCATGCCATCTCCATTGACACCAAAAAAACCTTCCTTTCAAGGTAGAGAGAAGATGGCTGCTCCTGAAAATTGTGCTCCTTGTCTCTCATGCTCTCACAGTTATACAGTGGTAAAATCATTGTACAATGATATCAGTAACCTCTTCAATGGGATATCAAAATCAACTCAAGGTCACAACTCAATAATTGTCCATTATAAATTAGAAACTTGTCGGACTCAGTCGCATCGTAATTGTCTATATACAAATCACAATGGGA
>JAJJMA010337531.1:0-19459 GCA_023529015.1 Papaver nudicaule
TTTTACCAGGAAAACAGACTAGGCAGTACGATATTGATATATTAGATACAAAAGAAAGTGCACAAACACGATAAAACCCTCAAATAGTATGGTGACCTAGACCAACAAATCAATGTCAAAATATCACTCTTCTGTTTTACCATTATGCTAGAACTACCCATCCAGTAGATGGCCAAGATTAGATTGATGCCATTCACAGTATCAGCGGCTTATCCTTCGGTATACATGTTCTGCAAGGGCTACCTATTAAACAAAAAAGATAACCATAAAAATCCCCCCTGAAATCCTATGAGCATCCTCAAAAAGAAGGGGATAAAGACATAGATAAGTGTATAAGTGTGGAACACTGCTATAAGGAGTCAGACACAGCGAGCTAGAAGGAGATAATACACTTGATTGAATAATAACCATGTATATATTCATTAGTTACTATTTGTTTTATAAAATCTAAAACTGCGGCATACACGGAAAGCATTAACTTTATACTACACAATAATTTTCAGCACAATCATGTGCAAGTACATACATGATACATGCGAAACGAGTAACATTTTACGTGCAAGTCCCCGTTAAAGTATCTGCAAGTGTTCGACATGCGCAAGCATGTGAAGTGTCCTTGTTATGTTGTTTCGAGTGTAATAGTCTCAACTCTAGGCTAACAATTTTGTTGTGGTATATTAGCGAAAACCTTAATGGTCCAAATGAATTTAAAGGGACAAATATTGAAAATTTTATGTTAGTACCTCAACTGGAACCGTCCTACCACCTGCAACCCTTTTGAGGTAATCCATATCTTTCCATTTATTACTAGCAGGCCAATGAGACATGGAGTTACTGATTATAACTGGAGAACCTGCTAAGAAATAATCACAAAGGAATCCCTCTAGGGATAAAGAAGATCTCTTCTCAACCATCTTACAAGACAGTGACTTATTAGGCAACATTTGAGACCTACAACATCATTAAGAAAGAAATCCAATTAGGAAATTTTTACATCTAATTTACTTCTCAGAAAACACTGTAGGTAACTGCTGGGAAGATAAATAGACATAGAGAAGAACAAACCTCACCTCCTCCCCAGTCGAATTCCTCTCAGAACCAAAACCCCCATCTCTCACCACACATCGATCAACACCAGAACACTTGACAGAAATCTTCTCAACAGCAGAATTTAAATCCTGGCGAAGAAGTAATCCACCCATGATCAAACCCATATCCAAAACCCTAAGAGCTTCTCTGAAATCTCTATTTCTATAATGGTAAATTGCAACATGAAGACAAGCCATGGAATAAGCATCTCTCCAAACTGGTAATACTGAGTGCCATGGACCAGAATGAAGTTGTTCCCAAGCCATCTCACGTGTAGCTTCAGCTGCCCTAAAATCTCCTCCAGCTGCTAATGCTTCCATGCTAACATACGCATATCCACCTTCTTCAGAGATTTTTTTAATGAGATTTGATCTCTCTGCATCTAAGATTGGTGTAGAAAATTGATCAGTTTCGATCTCCTCCGCTGCCTTCAATGGTGGCGGCGACAAGAATTCGGTATTGGATGGAGATTTCATGTCACCACTCCCGTCTGTCTCATTGGTTCGAGGAAGACAGTGCTGACAGAGCTTGTGTATATTTTCTGCTTTCCGATAGAAAGCCTGGCTATTTTGAGGGCGAGCCCTTTTTTAATAGGGCGAGCACTATTTCAAATATCCTATCCCAGTTTATAAGGGGTGGTTAATTACAATTAATCTATCCTAATCAGTTACAAATTATAATTACCACTAATTATCTACCCACTAATTCCCCCTCTTAATTTTCAGTTACAAAAAATCACTCCCACTCCCCCTACTCCTCCATTAACTTCCCACACCTTCTCAAAAAAACAAAAAAAAAAAAAAAAAATTCAAAACCAAACCTGATTCTCTCAAAATCCTTCTTCTTTCGAATTCTTACTTACTACTCTCAAATTCTTTCGAATTAAATTCATGGCTATCGACGGAGTCGAATTAAATTCATGGCTATCGACGGAGAAGGAGATGATTCAACAATTACCTACAAGAGGAGGAAAGAAAAGAAAAAAATCAAATAACAACCGTGACGAAGAGGAAGAACAACCGGAGGAAGAATCTTTGGCGGAAATGCATAAGTAACTTACTCCAATCACCTTTGCAATTGTTTTGGATGTAGTTTGAATCGATTTGATAGGTTATAAACCGTCAGTTGAATTTACAGCATGAAAACTCGTCAAGCTATGAAAGAATAGCACGACGATTTTACAGTTTCAGAAAAAAATTTAAGAACAATCGTCTTGCTGTTGAACAAAAGCTTGACGATTTACACAGTTTCAGATATAGTTTCCTAGTTTTGCATGCACAGAATCGTCATACAATAATACATTTCTTTGACGAGTTTCCCTAAATCGTCTGAATATTGTCCCACAGAAAAAAAATTAAGAACAATCGTCGAGATTTTTCATAATTCCTTGACGAGTTAGTCACTTTCAGATTAAATTGCCTATTTTTGCATGCCTAGAATCGTCATGTAACTATACATTAACTTGACGAGTTTTTTGAAATCGTCTCAATAGTGTCCCAAAGCATGACGAGTTTGGACATAAAAAATTTAGGTTTTGTCCAGTTGTATGAGTAAATCGTAATGCTTTACCTTGACGATTTAGAGTGGGGCTTAATGAACTCGTCATGCATTTGTAAAATTCCTTGACGATTTTGATTGTTCTTATGAGGATCGTCGTATATTCCTTTGTTTCCATGACGATTTACTGTGTCAGTTTACTTGTTAATTGATTTGTTTTTTGTATGTATTAAGGTTGGAGAAGATCAAAGGGGGAAAAAGACCATTGCCACCCGAGGGTTCCAAACCAAGTCTTCGTACTACCAGACAGCGACCCGTGATAATCCATGAGCCAAACCCTGATGCAGTTCCTACTCCTATGGAGTTTGATGGTGATGCTAATGTTCCGAGGGCTGAAGATGATATTCCTCACAACGTCCTCCAAATGCAATTTGATGAATACGGAACTGGTAGGGTACAACCTAATGACGGACCCCAAGGTGATGATGATGATGAGGATATTACTAATGATGATGAGGATATTCTTAATGATGATGATGAGGTCCAAGGTGAAGACCAACCCCAAGGTGAAGCCCAACCCCCAACGCAAAAAGAAAGCTAAAGCGAAGGAATCACACATTCCCGGTGAGATTCTAATGCTACCAAAAGAACACGGACCTTACGGGGTACCAGCTGATGGTGGAGAGGTTCTTTTCGGATACAAAACCTCTTGGGCTCAAACAGTCTACGCTACCATGGTAATATACCCGGCCATTGCTTATAATTTAAGATACGTTTAGCTAATACGTTGATTGTTAGTAATAAATTTCTATCTCATATGATCATTCGAATGCCACTAGACTATTGAGGCACCAAACGGCGTACCACAATATGTCCAACTGGCCGCTTGAAGGTGAATGTGAAAGGTTCATAGAGATTGTTGACAACTCTAGTCTGAGGCCAATCGTGGATAACTCTGTTATCAACTATGACAACGAGACAATATCAGCATTCTGTGAGAGGTATTATGCGGAGACCGGCACCATGCACTTTGGGTTCGGTGAGATGGGGCTCACTCCTGAAGATGCTCATCATACTTTCAAGGTCAAAATTGATGGCAAGTCAACCAGTGAAGGCTACGAAAGGCAACTCACTTTTAAGAGACTTCGTGAATTGTGCGAAGAGTTGTTTGGGTGGGGTGAGGAGGAGGCAGACTCATGGTTTATGCTTGACAACGATAGCAAACCGAAGAGGGAGTTCAATCTGGTAAGGTTGAGAGAGGAGTATTCTGGGACCAAGAAAAAACATGAGGGTACTCCAATGGAAGATCATGAAGTAAGGGCTGCTGCTGCAGCTTATCTCTTATATGTCCTCGTTGTTTGTGTATTCCCTTCGTCTGCCGGTAACAGGGTGAACGCCAACTACCTCCAGCTATTATGTCCCTTGGATGAGGTGAACCAGTACTCGTGGGGAACAGCCATAGTGTCACACGTGAACACGGTGCTGAGAAAGGTATTGAAACCACTGCCACTCAAGAGACTCAAGAGACAGGAGAAACTTCTAGACGAGGTCGTGGTCGAGGTCGTGGTCGTGGGCGTGGGCGTGGCCGTGGTGAAGGTGAAGGTGAAGGTGAAGCCGATGGGGGCAACAATGATATGGTTTAGTTTTTTCGTTTCGCACTTTCGTTTTAGTAGGTCAAAGAATATTATGTCGGTTTGGTGTGTTTGATACATTTTTCGTTTCCTAGGTTGACAATGGTTTTTTTTTTTTAACGGTTTTTTGCTGACAATGGTAAATCGTATTTTGTTTGATTCATTTGTGTTAGTTTACATGTCTAAATTGTTTGGAAACTCAAAGAAAAAATCATAAATTCGTCATGGTTTATGTTCAAACCACGACGATTCCAACAACTTGTTTCCAAACAGCTGTTAATACACCTAAACTCGTCATGGTCATGATGTAAATCACGACGATTTGAGCATAATAAAACTTAGTCGTCATGTAAGTTAAGAAAAAGCCATTACGATTTATTTTGTTTTTTCGGCACAGGGGTGATTTTTGTCAAAGCTAAGTCGTCAAGATTTTATAACGTAGTATGACGATTTAACTTGTTTTTTTTGGAGAGGGGTGATTTTTCCCAAAGCCAAATCGTCAAGTTTTATCACATAGTGTGACGAGTTAACTTGTTTTCTTGGCAGAGGGGTGATTCTTCTCAAAGCTAAATCGTCAAGATGTTATTACATAGTGTGACGATTTAGCAAGCAGTATTTTCGGGCATTTTGGATCTACTTCTCAAATCGTCATGACACTTCAAAAAACTTGACGATTGTTCATCTCTACACGCTGGGTCGTCATAGACCATCATAAATCCTTGACGAGTTTTAGAGAACCGTCACAATATTATGTCATTTCTTTGACGATTCTGGGTACGAAGCAATTGGGTTGAGTTGATTTTCGACGAATTTAACATTGAAGTGAGTCTTCCCATAACTGTTTTGAGCTTTGAGGATCATGTTTGAACATTTTCGAAAACACATCCACAAATGGTGGCGGTGGTGGGGGTGGAATTGGAGGCGGCGGTGGTGGTGGAAATGGAGATGGTGGTGGTGATAATGGAGGTGGTGGTGGTGATAATGGCTAACTATCTAATTTTAAGATGATTTGCTAATTAATAATCTAATATTTTTGATAATCAATAATTTATTTACTAATCCCAATTACCATCTCTAATCCTAATTATGGTGTATAAGGGGTTTTTGAGATTACTTCATTGTAACCCTATTTTGGATTAGCCCTCGCCCTCATTAAAAAAGGGCTCGCCCTCAAAATAGCCAGGATAGAAAGGTCGCTGTAAAATTGCGTTGAATACTGATGTTTCCACCCAATAATTCTTCTTTTGACCTCAACCAATTTGTTTAACCTAACTAAGGCCCCCTTCATGTGCACAAAGGCATTTGAGAGGATTCTTGCCAGGTGGACTGGCAAATGCCAAGCGCCACTATGGTAACGAGATTAATCCTATTGAGCGATAGAATTTCTCCAACCCATAATCACTACTGTTGCCGTCTGTATATACAAACCTATCTATCACAACTAAAACACAAACCACATTTTCGTCTTTTATATACTAAAGTGCGATTTTGCTCAATGGATTCTTATGATGAAGAGTTGCAAATGCATATGGATCGGTTTAACGCACATCAAGAAATGTGCGTTCACAGGTTGCAAAAAAATGGATGATGAGTCAGAAGAAGATAGGCAACTACAATATTCAGGGCAGACACTTATAGCTCCAGAGCCAAAAGAAGTGCACGCACAAAAATATATGTATCGAGGGCGGGAATTTTAATAAGAAGTTGATGCACGATTATTTCTTACGTAATTGCGTGTACGAAGAAGAAAATTTCCAAGGCTGATTCTGCATGCTCCGACACATGGTGATAAGAATCATTGCGGAGCTTTGTCAGGTAGATCCTCAATTTAATTATCAGTATGATGCGCTTAATATTAGATGTCATAGTTCTAAGCAAAAGGTTACAACAACAGTAGGGATTTTAGGTTATGGGATGCCGGCGGACGCCACCGATGAGTACATTTGGATGGGCAAAACAACGGCATACAAGTACCTTCCATTGTTCTGTGAAGGAATAGTGAATCATTTTGCACCGAGGTTTTTACGAAAACCAAGAAATGAACATATTGCACCAATATTAGCAGAAAGTGATGATAGGGTCTTCCCAAGAATGCTAAGCAGTCTTGACTGCATATATTGGGTGTGGCTGGGATGCCCTACTTTTTAGGCAGGTCGGTATAAGGGTCATTACCAAACCCAACAGTTATTTGGGAAGTTGTTGTTACTTATGATTGTTGGATATGGCATTTTTTTTTGTCTGCCCGGTTCACAAAATGATATACATGTTTTGCACAAATCGCCTATGCTTGAAGACCCAAAGCGCGGCTTGGCCCCCTAAGTGAATTTCACGGTTAACGACAACCATTGCACTAATGAGTTTGATCTTGTTAATGGAATCTATCATAGATGGTCAACATTAGTTCAAGCGTACAAGCAACCACCCCAAGGTGATGGGGATCTGGCAATGAGGCATTTTAACAAGTTACAAATGGCTTTTTGGAAGGATGTAGAACGATCTTTTGAAATTCTGAAAAAGAAGTTCACCGTCATTTGTGGATCATTTTGTGGTTTGGAGTTGTATAATTTTGCATAACATGGTAATTGAGGAAACCCGTAGTAATAAAAGTTTGACTAGTTATTCGGACGAAAATCTGAGGGAAGAGATCCAACCACAATTCGGCCTACCTACAAGGAACTATGAGCACATGATCGAACACATTTAGGATTCATGTTGTATTAGAGGTTAAGAGAGTTGATCCGACTGCTCATGCTTGGGAACATCATGGGGCATAAACTTGTTTTTTTTTTTTAATCGTTTTGCACCAGTAAGCAAATCCAATTCATTCAATTTTAACTTCTACATCTCAGTTTTGAAATCTCAATTATTACATTAGTCATCAAGAAGTGTAACTTCATTATCTTTCTCTTCATCATCTTCATCTTCATTTTCTTATTGATGTCCTTGTTCTTCTTCTTGTAACTTCTTCTTCATCTTGTTAGTTTCTTTGCTCCACAACTCCCTTTATACTTTATTCATTACTGGATTGTCCGCAGTAAGAATCTTATTCTTGTCCCAAATTTGCACAAATTTTCTATAGAGAGATGTCTCTCTTTCATCTCCCATTGCACAATTTTCCGATCCACGACTCTGTGTTTCCCAGTCGTCCGTTGTTGTTTCAACCACATGTCCATGTTAAAACCTTTAGATAAGGCTGCTTTTCTCGCTTTTTTTTTGTTGAATTTGTGCCTATAAATTTGTTAACATAGCATCCATTGGCATATGTTGTTATGCCTGGTGAAGAAGATAAACCACCGATTCTAAAAGAATGGGAAGCACCAGCTTCAGATGATGAACCGGGCTGAAATGGTGACCCTTATGACGAGGGTCGAGATGATTGGTACGGTGACCTTTCGGGAATTTTTCGATGACTTGATAACAATGTAGGGTTGAAACTGGGCAACATTTTTAAGATGGTAAAGAAACCCTCGTATTATAAGCTTTTACCGGTTCGGTGGTGCCAGTCGGGCTGACACTTACATTCAACATCAATATCTGCTTCACCACTTTGCCTATTTTGATTGGCTTGTGCGTCTGCAGCTACATATTTTCCAACATCATGAGTAATGATACAAAAATTGTAGGGGGATAAAACCATCAAACCACGTGTTGACATCTCAAAGAGGAAGTACTGCAAGCTAAGAAAGAACAATGAATAGGGAATAAATCAAAGGTTCGCCACCGTAAGTGCTCCTCGTTGGTATCATCGAAGAAGCATCAAGCAGCAAAGATCAGGAAGGATTCGAAGTAACTACTACACCAGGCGGAAAGGGTCAAAGGTCAGAATTATCTACCTTAATCTCGATGCCATCTCGATATAAACCGACTTACTCGACAACCTCTGTACCCCAAAATAAATTTGTAGGGGTTGGATTTTTTGGTAAGACTTGAGGGCTTAGAGAGAGACTAGGTTAGTATTTTTCATGTAATCTCATCTGGTCAATAAGCTTATATCCATTGTAGATTAGCCACGATTAGCCACAGAGAAAACTTTACACTAAATATATGTTCATCAATCTCTACTTCCCATTGTTACCTTGTTTATTCGCGTCGAGTATTATATGGTTCCACCGTTCGATCTGTAACATTATATAGAACTTGGCAGTATCATCAATCCATCTTGGTATTTGATCTATTGGCTGTTAGGTATAAGATCTCTACGCAGATTTTATACCGATACAAAATTGGTCGGATAACCCAGATGCATTATGATTGTTGTAGTTACCTGTTTTTTTTTTTTAATCGAAGTTACTTGTTTCTTTCATAAATTCATATCAAAAATATCACCCCACAAGGCGGTGTGGGTTTGTTGTACGCCCAAATATTATCTTGTGTAAAAAAAAACGTCATAATGACAAATGTTTCATCTTCATAAACTGTGATTGTGAACCCCTATATTTCGTGGTAGTATTTTTCTTTCCTTTTTTATGAGATTGAGATTGAGATTGAGATTGTTCTTGAGTAACTACTGCATATTGAGATTGTTCTTGACTGACTGATCCATATCGAGGATCCATATTCGAAAAAACATTGAGTTGTGCAGAAAATTGGTAGACCTAGATTGAAGTGGTGTATAGAAAGTATGAGTAAGGCGAAGAGAAGAGAGTGTCACGAAGGTGTGAGTTAGGTTGGAAGTGGAATTGGATATTTATAGAGGTGTGAAATATGGACAGTTGGATGAAACAGAGATAAGAGAGAATTAATCTCGCTCGATAAAACTCTATCTCAGCCTTCAAACTGGTAAAATTACCAGTTTGCCTAGTGAGTTAGCCTGTTAGTCTAGTGCACAATGGCACAAATATGGAAATTTTGTTTATTTGCATTGTGCGTAGGAAGGGGCCTAAATAAGTGGCGTGAAAATGGGTGGGTGGAGGACAATAAGAGGGATGTCAACCCCCATCACTTTCTTCGTTCTCTCCCTCTCTCATCTTTTTTTAAAAAAAAAGAATGAAAACAAAAAAAAATTGATGGATCGTGAGAAACAATTTTAGATTTGAATATCCCAACCCAACTGTCGTAGAAACTGTTAGATTTAAAGTTTATGAAAAAAGAAGAAGGTAGTTGTTGAAGGAAATAAAAAGAAAAATCAACATGAATCCACCGAAGAAATAACTCCTCAAATTTTGTTTGCATATTAGTTAGAGCAATTGAAGTCGAAGGCAAACAAGGACTTTATCATTATGCACCATCTGTATTATTAATTTTGTCTTGGAGTTTGGAATTTTTGAATCTCCAACAACTTTCTTCGATGGCTTCATCAAACTATTTAAACGCCCACGTTCAGGTTTCAGGCATTTAAGGAACAATCTACAAGTTTTTTTGGGTGTGTGAGACTCAATAATCTTGCGAAAACCATCACAATATCTTTTTTCGCAAGCCGATTAAATAATGCACACTCGTGTGGCCCAAAGATTCACATATGTCGCGGTTGATTTGTTCAGGCCAAAATGATAACACAAGTAACAAGAAATTGATAAAAACAAATAACATTCAAGTATAACTATCGAAACAACTAGCATACAGTAACAATGACAACTACAATAAAGTCGTCATAATAAGTTGATACAAACGATTGTAATGAAGTCGCTGTGGTTGTTTATATAACCAACGAGTAGCGCTTTTTTTTTTCTACAAATTTTACCAGCATAATGTTATTTTTATAACATGACGACTACACCCGTATATAATATCTAGAAAAAACTAAATATTTTGTGCCCAAAAGTCGTAACGGTTAATGTTTCAGATCTATAACGACTACACTAGACTTCAATATGGTTTATAAGCATCGACAATGACGACTTTTCATGTTTGTGTGTCCAATTTTACGAGAATATAAAAAAAAAATCATCATGGCTCGACTACATATACCGTGACAACTATTACACCTAAACATTATATTAGCGTTGAAAAAGGGTTTCTAACTTACATCATTAATCAAAAAACAAAATATAGTAATGGGGTGGAATGGGTTTACAGTTGACTTACCTTATCAATATGGACATTTTGTGTCAACTTTAAGAAAACATTGTCTATCATATCAATCAATACTCATTTTTTATTTCCAGATAGTTTTATCACAACACAATATTCGAATGAGAGGTTGTAATTTACGTTTTCTTACTAATAAACGAATGTCTTTCAATCTTATTTAATTAGTACAAATTGTACAAGCGACTTTACACCAAAGTCGTCATAATTGTATTACTTGAACCATGATGACCGAGGGCCAAGTCCTTCAAAATACCAAGCTAGGTTCTTTTTGTGCTTGAACAAAGTGTGATTAACATATGTTTTGAGAATACTATGATTATATCCAATCCAGTGGTTATGAAAGTGTCTTAGACTCCAGCTTAATGTCAATATCTCGTATCTCAGCTTCATAACATGCTTTCTCAGGATCAAGAGTCTCCATAAGATCAACATTAACGGAACGAGTCCAGCTGCTCCTGTAATGCATGAAATGAACTTAATTGGTTCTACATGCCTTAAAAAATGTTAAGTCCAAATTACATATCAAAAACACTTACAAATGTATAAAAATTAGACAAAAACCTAAAGTGTTTCTATGTTAGCAGAAATATTACTTCCATTTTGGAGGGTTTCGGAAAACTATTTCATAATAGAGGCAGCTGAAGTATCCAAGAGATTAGGGTTTGGGAAAATAATTTTAGATGGCCTAAATAACCAATTAAGAATATGGCTAGAAGTAAGATGAACACCAACAAAACAAGAAGTAGTAAAAATGGTGACCAAACATTTCAACTATTTGGTCAGAAAATCAATGTTCCAGGACCTCTTTTGATGGATTTGTTAAGGAATCCACCCTTAGGAAGGTAGGTTGGTGGACTGAGGATCAAAAACAACTCTTTTGGATTGGTGCAGAGAGGTACAAAGAGTCTGTAGACATGTGGGAGAGTATCAGGGGGGGATTGTACGAGTAGAAAATCTGCATAGGTACTCAAGCTACCACATCCATCAGATCTACTCATACACACAATAATTAGTTGAGATTCAGTGGTGCGAAGACCACGAGAACAGCACCGAAGGTACCATGAACAGTAATTAAAGATAAAACTTATAACAATAAAGGCAAAACATAAGAAGAATCATATGTATTTCAGTGTTGTGATTACATGAATATAACCCTAAGGAACCAGAGGGGATAACAGACCTAATCTCCCTCTTGCTGCTTAGACTCAACCCAACAAGAATCCAACAACCTACAACGTTTTCCGAGCTCGCCTTATATAGGCCGAGCTTGGGTGGTTTACAGCTAATAAAGACACACGACTCAATCGTGGTGGTGTCAGTCCCTGTCGAGTAAGGCGGTGGTGCTCCGAAGTTGATTTCTAGTCTTCGGTCCCTTGACATGGTCCGAATCCTTCCCCGCCGAGTTTTCGCTTCGTTCGTGTGTGACTTCTACTTCTTTGGTTGGTCCGAGACATCGCTGCCGATCTTCTCGGGGTGATTAGGCCTTCCGGATGCGAGACACGTGTTCCGAGGGGTTTTACCCCCTACAGGGATGTTGAGTTCTCATCTCTGAAGAACCGACCTAACCGGTCTTTGTCGTTATAACTGAGACGATTACAAAAGGATGTTGTTGCTGCAGCTGAGAAGGCCGAGAAGACTTTACTTAAGAAAAGCAGTGATTTACGTTCTTCTGGTCCTAAGAAACCGGAAGAAAACGTTAGTCCAATCAAGACTAACCCCCATATAAGAGCTGAGCAGTTATTGATTAAAGAAGTTAAAAGTTTACTCTCAATTAGCAAAAAGAAGATAGAAACGGGTATTTCAAGGGAGCTCGAGAATGTAAAAACTAAAGTCAACAGTGCCTTAAAATAATATGTTCGTGGCAAGGGTGCCTGTTAAAGAATATGAATGATGTTCGCGGCAAGTTTTTTTGTTAGTTTAATGGTACATTTAGGAACTTTTTTGAACCCTTGGCTATTCCGAAAGGGTAACCTATAAGAATGTTTGGATTAAACTACACCAGTATGTTTATGGAATTGTTAGGGATTTTTAATGGTATCATTTTTTTTAATCTTCAAATGGTTTTCCATAAATAAAAAATATAATTGTAAGCACCCATTGACAGAAGGCACTCCACCAACATCTCTATTAGCAAATAGGTTTAGTTTGAAAGAGAAACAAAAAAAATTTCCTCCTTGATAGGATCTGAGAGCATATTGTCAGTATAGGAAAAGTCTCCATTAGCCATTAGTTATATCAATAAGCTGAAAAGTTTCATCCCTCTAAGTTGTTGAGGGATGTCATCCAATTACTAAAAGGGAGATTACTAGATTAGACACCAGGTGTGACCAAAAGACGATACCGAATTTGGATCAATGACTGCAAGAAATATGCAACCATACATTGCATTTGCACAAGCATCGTGTAAATGTGTAAAACCAATAATACTACCAAAATTGAACCACAATAAAATCCATGTTAATATATTAAGGAAATAGCAGGTAACTAGAAAAAAGCTTCTGCTACAGAATGTCATTATACAATGGTAAATGCCTTATTTTCTCCGGAAGTTGTCGGAATTATTCGTAATAAGATATTGACCACAATTGAAAAGGTCTTATCAATAAAATTTCCATTTATCCGTGATCTAGGCATAGTTCGCAATCCATTCTATAATTCTTCTCATTACCTCGCGTGGAAAAAGAATCCCACAAACAAAGTCAATTTGGACAATCACTAATGGAGTTTGATAACACACCAAGTAGATTCACTTCCAACTAAGTTGACTGCACTGTTGATGAACTACACTTTTTTTCCTTTTTGGTTTCAATTTTGCATCAGTTACATAACAATTGAAAATGTAACAAAACAAAATTATGCAAGGATACCTTTTCTCGCTTTTCTACTTCCACCATAGATGGCAAAGGTCCAAATGTTATATCTTGCAAGTCAGGAGCTCTCATCCTAAGTGCTTACACGTAACCGGTAGCAAATATTTTCTCCTTCTTTGTCTTCTTAGGAGTCATTATTGGAAACTTCCCCTATCTCATTGTCAAGGACACCTTTGATTAGTGAAAATTTGTATTCATCCCTTCTATTATCAACCCTATCTAATAAATCTTCCGGCAAGTTTACCGAAGAAGATTTTCCAGATGATGCTTGAATCTTGATTCATCATTTTTATTATTAAAGAACAATTAGCAGATAAAGCTAATCACTATTAAGAAGAACATAAGACAAAAACAATCTGAATTTCACCTGAGATTTAATGATGTGAATCAAAACGAAGAAGAAATCTCGATCTAGAAAAAAAAAACTTGAAAAAATCGCCCTTGACCCTAGTCAACAAAAGTCAACTCAGAGCCCACGACCTGAGCAACCAATAATACTACAAAAAATGAACCACAATAAAATCCAGATTTAAATATAAAGGAAATATCAAGTAACTGGCAAAAAGCTTATGCTACAGATTTGTACAACCATTACACCATGGGTAGGGTCAATCAGTTTGGACAATTATTAATGGAGTCTGAGAACACACTAAGTAGATTCACTTCCAACTAAGTTGATTGCACTGTTGATGAACTACATTTTTTTTTCCTTTTTGGTCTCAATTTTGCATCAGCTACATAACAATTGAAAAACCTGATTTTTTGGGGGCTGTGGTATTTTAATGGGGACTGTGGTCTACTAAATCTATCCAAAAGCCTTGATAAGGGATGCCCTTAGTATATAGAAAAATGTCTAAGTTAACCCTAAACAAATTTAAATTATCCTTACATATCCTCTTCTTCACAAACTCTTCACCACCCCTACCAGTACCAGCATTGCCATCACCGCCACCACTACCAGCGCCGCCGCTCAACAATAAATTAAATTAACCAAAGTCAATGTATTTACATTTAACTGGAATCCCGATTATCTGAATGACCAAGATATAATGACGAAAGGCGACATGGCAATTGCATTGCCCATTGAATTACTTAGATCTTAGTTGTTTTTGCTCATTCGACAGAAACTCTCGACGAAAGAGAGGCCACCCTGGTCTTGATCCTGGTACTTGACGCGCCGTGGAAGAGATTGAATTAGATGCTTCCTCTAAAGTCTCTACAGGGGCCAAAGCCAAGGAATTATCAACTAAACCATCATCTGACAATTACTGGTGTCTCCGGCGAAACAGATACCGGCGAATAAATGGAGCACTTCTTCTTCAGTGATTTCCCTTGATTAGAATTCCATTTGTTATACTCATTTCTTACTCAAAAGTTTTATGAACGCCTTTAACAAATTTTGATGCACACGATGATTTTCAGCATCTATATCATTATCAACGATTATCAAACCCTAAATCATAAATAGCCCTCTAACAAAGAAATTGAGAATAGAAAAGCTAAATTAATTGAACCCAACCTGTTGTAGAACAGGTGTCGGTGGCGGTAGATGATTGTCTTTGGAAGACAATTTTTCCATTGTTAACGGCAAGAACAGTGAAATCCTTGGATAGTTTTCTAGCACAGTATTTAGCAACAGAAGAAACAGAAGTGATTGTCACTCCATGGTGATGGTGATTCTTAGTTGCAGTCGCAAGAATTAACTCACTAGCACCATATGATTTCACTTCTCTCACAAGAATTTTCCTAATTGAAGATGACCCTCTACAGATCATAAGCTTCAGATTAACCTAAAATCATAATTGATTCTTATTTATTCTCTTTTTGTTGACTTTACATTTATATGACTTGTGATGATGGTTGTCGTTGCCGCTGTTGTTGTGTTGATGTGTTAATTGTACCTGCTACTCTTAACTCCATCCATTTGTCGATGTTGCAGTCGTCATTTGCTCGTTTTCTCACATACCAAACTTTTTAATTTTTATTCCCACTTTCTTCCTTTCTTATGTTGGTGGCGGTGGCGCGAGAGGCGGTGGTAGTATTAATGGTAGTGGCGGTTGTGGTGGGTGGGTGGTGGTGGTGATGAAAAGAATAGAGAAGAAAATGAAGTATGAATAAAATTAAATTTTTGTTTTTTCATGGTAGGATATGGGGTTTTCTACTTTTTCTTTGGGTATCTCTTTTTTGTTTTATTCACCATAGTCCCCATTAAAACATCACAGTCCCCAAAAAAATAAGCTTGAAAAAGCAACAAAACAAAATTATGCAAGGATACCTTTTCTTGCTTTTCCACTTCCACCATGCATGGCAAAGGTCCACATGATATATCTTGCAAGTCAGGAGCTCTAGTGTTTTCACGTAACCAGCAGAAGCAAAAAATTCTCTTTCTTTGTCTTCCTAGGAGTCATTATTAGAAACTTGAATTGATCTTCCCTTATCTCATTTTCATGGACGCCTTTGATTTTGATCATTTCTAGCTCAAACTTGATATCCATTTGAAGCTTCTCAAGTTCCACAAGTTGTGCCAGTACTTTGTTGAGTTTGTACAACACTTTCTCCATGTTATATACAGTTGTTGATGTATCAACAACACAAGATTATCGCATTAACGACTACAATAAAGTCGTCATAATAAGTTGACACAACATTGACGACTGTAATGAAGTCGTCGTGGTTGTTTATATAACCATGACGACTAAAACTTTTTTTTTTGTCGGCATAATATTATTTTTATAATATGACAACTACACTCATATATTTTCTAGAAAAAATAAAATATTTAGTACCCAAAAGTCGTAATGGTTAATGATTCATATCTAAAACGAATACACTGGTCTTTATGGTCTATAAGCATCGGCAATGATGACTTTTCATATTTGTGTGTCCAATTTTACCAGAATATAAAAAATCGTCATGGCCCAACTACATATACCGTGACAACTGTTACACTTAAACATTATATTATCGTTTACAAAAAAAAGGTTTCTAACTTACAACATCAAATAAAAAGGAAAATATCGTAATGTGATGGGTTTACAGTTGACTTACCTTCTCAATGTGGACATTTTTGTGTCAACTTTAAAGAAAGCATTGCAAGTTGTCCTATCAATCAATTTGTGTCATTTTTTATTTTCAGATAGTGTTATCACAGCATAATATTCGAGTGAGTGGTTATAATTTTACATTTTATTATTAATAAAAGAATGTCTTTCAATCTCTTTATGTTTGAAAAAAAAAAAACTGCTCATTGATAAGATCTGAGAGCATATTTTCAGTATAGGAAAAGTCCCAATTGTCCATTAGCTATATCAATAAGTTGATGAACCTTCAACCCTCTAAGCTGTTGAGGGATGTTATCCAGTAACTGAAAGGGAGACAACTGTGATCAAATGATGATACCTAATTTGGATCAATGACTATAAGAAATCTTCAACCATACTTTGCATCTGTATAAGCATCGTGTAAATGTGTACAACCAATAATACTTTTTTTTTTTTGCTAAATCACAACATTTTTATTAATAGGAAAACATAATACAACGAAAAAAATACCTTTACAAAATGACTCGACTAAAAAGAATGTTGTTGCTGCCTACTCTCAATACTCACTGGTAGAGAAGATATACAATTGGCTCAAGACAGCAGCAGAATGAACAGATTACTTACCAAACCTATAATAGGTTACATCAGGCATTTCTATTCTATGAAGAAAAGAAGGTCTTCCAGTATGAATAATTCTTTCTCCAGCATTCAATCTAGCTCCTCTTTTCGCAAGGGTATCAGCAGATAAATTAATTTCTCTGTAACAGTGTTAGTATATGATATCTTCCAATTGCTTACAGACATTCTGCCATCTCACTCTAAGAATCCAAGGAATGTTACCACTCATAAAATCTCTCATAACAGCTTTGGAGTCAGAATTGATTATTACCTTCCTGAAATCCCAAAGCAGTGCCCATTCAAGAGCACAAACAACAACATAAGTTTCAGCAATGTGATTAGTAGCAGTGCCTATACCCCCAGACATAGTACCTATCATCTGACAATCATCTCCTCTCATGGCAATACCAAATCCAGCAGCACCTGGATTACCAAAAGAAGATCCATCACAACGAAGCATGACATAATTCTTTTGTGGTTGAATCCAATAACACTCTTTGATGCAATTGAATTTAGAGATTCTTATTCCCAAACTGAAGAAGGCAAGGATTTCAGAATCATAATTTTGACCCCATCTTGTACCCTTCATTCTAAGACCACCTTCATTAACCCAATGCATAATCTTGCTCTTCACTGCTTGAATATTAGGGCAAGTATCTTAAAAAAATCTTTTATTTCTCACAAACCAAATTTCCTTAATAGTTACACAAGCTGCTGTAATCCACACCTCCTTTACAATGGGACTTTTATTTTTTGCAAAGCTCCAGATATCAGAAAAAGAAGTAGGCATTTGCAATTGAAAGACCTGACATAACCAATTCCACAGCTGGAGACTAAAACTGCAGGACCAAAGCAAATGATCCATGCTGTCATGTTCCTGACAACAAATACAACATCTGGAGACCATTTGAAAACCCCTTTTGATGAGAGTTTTATCATCAACATACACTCCCTGTATTAATTTCCATACATTGCTAGCAATATTGGGGTGTAAAAATGACTTCCAAATAAGTTTTGGCCAAGGCAGAGTTTGTTATTTATGTCTAATTTTATCCACAACATTAGAGGTTGTAAAGTTACCTTTGAGATCACCTTTCCACACCATTTGATCCTCCCCACCAGAACTATCAGGCAATAAGAGACCATAAGTAATGAGTTGCAACTCTAAAGGCATTTGAAAAGTACCATGCACCAAAACATCTTTAACTGTCATTTTCATGTTAGACTTAACATAACTTGACATACCAGTTTTATTCACTAAAGGCTCATCACCAATCCAAACATCAAACCACACAGAAATATTGGCTCCATCTCCTATGCACCATCTAATTTCATCTTTTAATTCTTGCCAAGCCCATTTAAGACCATGCCAAACAGTAGACAGCTGCGATCTATCACTCCACTGACCATTTTTGTTCTTATATTTAGCAGCAATGAACATTGCCCAGTCATCTTTAGAATTGACAATTTTCCACATCATTTTCATAAGGACAGCCCTATTAACAGTACCAAACCTTCTGATTCCTAACCCACCTTCAGCCAATGGTGTACACACCTTCTTCCAGGCTAGAGTTTTAAATTTCCTAGTCTCACCATCTCCTGACCAATTCCTTATAATCTTTTCACATGTCTTTATAACAGAATTAGGCCACTTATAAACAACCATATTATAAACTGGCACACTACAAAGAACTGTTTTAACTAGAATAACTCTATCTTGAAAAGATAAGAGTTTTCCTTTCCAAGCAGCTAACTTCCTTTGAATAACCTCAACCATATGCCACACCGTGGCTTTTGTTACCTTGCCAGAATGAAGAATAACACCAAGATATTTATCAGGAATTTAGAAATCTCCATACCCATCATCTCAGAAATCATCTTCTTTCTCTCTTCAGATGTTCCATCTATGAATAGCTTGCTTTTATTTTTATTAATGATTTGACCAGAGCTCAATTGATAGGCATCAAGCAATTTCAATAGATTATCTAAACCTTTTTTAACACCATTGCAGAAGATAAACACATCATCAGCAAAAAATAAGTGAGTGGGATGAATACCTTTTTTGATGACCATAGGAGATAAATCACCATTAGCAACCAGTTTAGTTATACTTCTACTAAGAACTTCCTCCATAAGCAAAAATAAGATGGGTGATAAGGGATCACCTTGTTTCAACCCCCTCCCCACAGAAAAAAATCCACAAGGGCCACCATTAACCATCACATAATTTTTGGCAGATAAAAAGAGGGTATGTATCCATTCACACCAGTCATAAGAAAATCCATATTTTTGAAGAACTTTGAATAGGAAATTCCAACTCACAGAATCATATGCTTGAGAGATATCAAGCTTTAAGCCTACATTACCTCCTATTTTCTTCTTTTTCATTTCATTCACTAATTCAGAGGCCATTACTACTTGCTCATGAATGCTTCTTCCTTTAATATAAGCAGCTTGTTGAGGAGAGACAAGCTTATCCATAAGACCACTCATTATAGCTGTAATAACTTTGGTGAAAATCTTGAAACTGACATTGCTTAATCCTATAGGCCTAAACTGATTAGGACTCTTAGCACCTTCAACGTTAGGAAGAAGAACAAGAAAATTAGAGTTAAGACCTTTGGGAATGAATTTTCTTTTCCAACAAAATTGCACTGCATCAACCAAATTATGTTTGATAACA
>JAJJMA010337537.1:0-14439 GCA_023529015.1 Papaver nudicaule
TTCCGGCAGTTATTCCGGCAAATTCTGGCTCTCCAATAACTCCGGCGACCGGTCCGGCATCTTTTTGTATAGACGCGCCCTCCTTCTGCTTAATTAATGACATCAGTTGCTGTTGCTTCTTAGCCTGAGTGGCGAATTCTTGCCGCATTTCCTCGAGGCTCGTGTCTCTTGCGTTGTTGCCAACGAATGGCGCAATTTCTTCACCCTCCTGAGTCGGCTCCACTGGTGCGTCCACGACTCCTACCGACACCTTTTCAATCCTTTGCGCGTCATCCGCGTCACTTTCCGCCGGCTCGTGCTCGATTAGAACGAAGTCCTCGCTTGGAAGGGGGACTCGCTCTGCTTTCCTTTGGGGAGCGCTCATTGCTTCTAGCGCCGATTGCCTTCCGCTGGACTCGAAATCGGTCTCCGCCTGTGGTCGCCAAATGTGAATAGGGTAAGATCTTCAATCCGATCCGAGTCTCAGAGGTAGCACCGATCTAACTCATTTCCCTCTCTTCCTCTCTAATAATGTGTAGTCTTATCTTTCTCTCTCCAAAAAGTCCTCCTTTGTAATCTCTTTAGATCCCTATTTATAGAGAATCCCCTTTACCCTTCGGTGTCCATATGCCCTTTTTAACCACTTATTAACACAATTGCCATTCCTTACCTCTTAATTACCCAAAATGTCTAGACTCAAGCCCAACTAGATAGACCTAAACTAGTATGTACCAAACCCATTGGGTATTAGTAGACTTGGGTCATCCACACCTAACTGAAGCGTCCGCTGCAACTTCGCCGAAAACCCTAGCACCTACCAACCAGGTAAGGCGAGAAGGGATGAAAACCTGAAAAGGTTAAAAACAAATTTGGGTTAAAAAACCGAGATAGAAATCAGTGAACCAGAGGAAAGAAAAATGGGTTCACAAACTTAAATCCAAAAAAAGAGTAAAACTAGATTGCATGTAAAGAAAGGACTAAAACATATTTACTGAAACGATTTGATTTGGGAGGAGGAAGGATTTATGGGAAGTATAGGGAAAAAATTTTCAAATCAGAAAACCAGATGAAGCTCAACCATTGAATCTAGACTAAAGATTTAATAAAAACTTATATCAAAAGAAAGAGCTGGAAAAGAGGAGTGAAACCCAGGAATTAATTTGAGAAACTCATCGAAGGATTTGAGTAGATCTGGAAAATATGACCGCCGGCGACGCTGCAACTCAAAGGATAGAAGAGAGAGAAAAAATCGGCCCCCCGGACAACATTATCCTCACTGCCTACCTTTGTACTTGTGTCCTGATAAACCAATATCCAAAACTTGAATTCCATTAATGGCAAGGAGGTTTACTCTTTCCATTGTCATTCAAAATTTAAAATTAATTATGAAAACAGAATCTAAAGTGATTTATGTAATCGATCAAAGATTTGATATTGACCTTTGTTTATATGTACAAACTATTAGATGTGTAAGTGGAGTGTTTGTGTGATGTAAGGAGAGTGTGAGAATTGTGTCTATGAGAGCTTTGTAAGCGTGCGAACATACACGCGAGAGAGTCGGTCATGTGAGTTGAGAGAATTGAGTTTCTATATAAACTCATATCAAGTCTCTGTAACAATTATCTTTTAATCAATCTTATATCAATCCTTAAGCAATGTAGATTCTTAAATCTATCATGGTATCTGAGGGTCAAAAGCCTCACGACGATTCGATCCTTGGGAGTAAACCCTAAAATTCACAACCACCACCACCATTAACATCTTCTACTGCTGCTGTTCTTCCTCCTTAATCTTCCGCTGCTGCTGAAATCGACATCAAAATCGACATCTCTGTGAGTAATTTGTTCGGAGGTTCTACTCTTAATTGACTGATTCTCTCAATTTTAAGATTTTTTTTCAATTTCAATGGTTTATGGAATATTAGTTGATGAATATGGAGTGTTTGTATGGAGATTGGTACTGGAGGTTTCTGGTATGAATTAGGTTTACAATTCCTTCTTGCTAGGTCAACAATTAGGATTAAGCATGCTTATTAGGTTTGAATTGAAGTTTTCTGGTTGTGTTCTTGGTTCTTCAATTTGGTTCTTGATTAATCATCCACTCAAGGAAGACGACGACGATGTCGGTAATCTACAACTTCCAATTGGATCTGGCAAATCCATAGTGTTGATTACTTCGAATTTAATTTCATGTGTTTGACTTCTATTTCACTATCTCAACAAGTTTCGGTTTCGTCTTCAAAATCTGTTTTCGTCATAACTAGGTTTGAATTTATCTAGTTTTTTTTTTATCAAGTCCTACAGGTACTGATACCTGGAGCTATTAGATCTGAGCATGCCTATTTCTACTACAATGGTTAGTTAGGGAGAAGCTTAATGGTGTTCCATTTGATAGTGGAGAAAATCTCTTCTTAAATCGCAGATGTATACTGGTGTGTATGTGTTGATTGTTTGCTGCACAAATCATGTGCTTAAATTGCTTGTGTTCAGTCCATCCCATTGGTATTGCTTTGGTACAGTCCTCATCATGTGAGAGGTCATGAGTGAGTTGGCTTGCGAGCTTAATGATGGAACTGACGATGATGTTACGGAATTGGAGTTGGTGTTGATACTGATATACAAGTTGATGTTCTCTTTGTTGTGTCTGCATATATTTCGGTGTGCAGCCAGTGCTTATGTTTGCATATAGTTGAAGTGTGCAACCAGTGGTTCGTTTCTTTTCCCTTTATGTTGGTGAATAATACTAGGTGAAGTTTCAGATTCTTCACTGTGAATTTTCTTTATGTTTCGCTATTTTGTGAATGAAATAAACAAGAAGACTGTGGTGTTTTTGTTGCTGGCAATGGATAATGAGCACAACTATAATATGGACTTGCTTATAATTTGCTTGGTGGAGATATTTGGTCTGCAAGTTTTAGACTACTTCAGGCTAGGAAAGTGAAAAATGAAGTGTTGCTCCTGATTGGTTATTGGCTATGTGGATGTTCAGTTTGGAAAGTTGAGCAGTATCTCTTGTGCATGGGCAGAATTATTTCTTTTTCTATTGAAGTATTTGATTCAGCTGAAGATTATGTGTGGATTGGTCTCTGCTTATCCCTGCTGCATCTTGTGTCTCTCCTGCAATGCTTATATCTGCACCACATGGACAGGTCTATGTGCTCATGTATGACTTGAATACTCCAGCATCACCTACTTCTCGTGCTACAAAGGATACAACTATCCACTATATGTGAAAGCAAAGCATCTCTGTTCTCTTTTCTGCAATCAGGTTGGTTTATCTGCACTTTCACTAGATTTTGGTTTATGTTCACTCTTACCTACACCAACTATTGCGGCAACACCAACTGTCACATCAATATGCCAACTCTCCATAAGAGTTTGGATGTGTAAGTGGAGTGTTTGTGTCCAATCTCAAGGTCTCTCTCAGCCACCTTGAGATTGAGGGAGGGTATTAGATGTGTAAGTGGAGTGTTGTGTGATGTAAGGAGAGTGTGAGAATTGTGTCTATGAGAGCTTTGTAAGCGTGCGAACATACACGCGAGAGAGTCGGTCATGTGAGTTGAGAGAATTGAGTTTATATATAAACTCATATCAAGTCTCTGTAACAATTATCTTTTAATCAATCTTATATCAATCCTTAAGCAATGTAGATTCTTAAATCTATCACAAACTGATGTCGAAGAAACCCTTGGTAATAATAAAGAGAAGATGTCACGGCTAATTAATGGCAGAAACGGTTAATCTGGTTGAATTTGAAACTTAGGGTAAGTTAAAAGGTCATCTATACAATAATCACTCTCTTAGGCAGATTACTATCAATTCTACGACTAATGTTTACATTATCATTAGGAGAAGAGAAAATGATACTATATTTACTCCATTAACGAACTCCCATCACATAAGTTGATGCATGGGTTTTCGAAGATGAGATGCATCTTGCAATACCAAAATCCGAGAGGTGGGCTTCAAAATTGTCATCAATAAGAATGTTCGAGGACTTGATATCTCGTTAGCATTCAGAAACATTAATAGAAAATCATCCATTATAGCTAGGTCAAAGTAGAGGTGTTTAAGTTTAATAGATTATCATCAATATTTGTTAATGGTGGAGGAGTTGAGGTTGAGGACCTTGAGGTTGGCCGACGCTAGGATGGTTTAGGTTTTGTTTCTAATGCTATACGTGTGAAGAATTTGTGTGCATCATTAAGGGTACTTTTGTACGATTCAAGTTAAGATATCAAATCAATCCAAATTACCGAGTTAACTAGATTTTTACACTCCTAGATCCATTTTTGCTCTCCCTTTAACAAAAATCTTTTCAAACACCACCTCAAACAGCTCTCCAGTGTGGGGCAGAGTAGTGGTTTCGATAGTACAACCACGAGGAAAGATAAAGTATTCAGTTGTAGTAAAAAGGGCCAGAAGATGCGAAAATCATATTTCATCATATTTAATCTTCTTCCTTTTTTTTCTCTCTGCTTATCCCATCCAATTCACCCATGAAATCTGCGCCTAGCATCCTTCTCTCCGGACAGTGAATTACTGCACCTTAGAGATTCATCTCTATCGAAATTAAAGATCTCTACCCAAATAATAAAAATGATGGATGAAGAAAAATCGAATTTGATTTGGAAAAACAGAGGAATCAAAATCAGTGATTTCAAGCATTCAAGGTGATGATTCAGTTTAGGGAAAAAAAAAACATTCCAAGGAATAAGATTTCCTATTCAACGAGATGTTTCTGAATCAAGTAGGGGTTTCAAAGCAAAACAGAAAGGAAGTAATCAAGTTCTGTTATTCTTTGGGATGGTAAGTTACAGTGCAGAACTTGAGATTCCATACAAGAAACCAAATAAGAAGCATAATGGAGATTTTTGTATTGGTTTACTTTCGGTTTCCTAAATAAGGTTCAAGTTTTTCTTACTAATTTAAGTTAGTTTTTGAGGCCGAGTTTAATTTTGCAGAACTAAGGAAAGCTGACCATGTTGAAGGTGCTTGAAATACAAGGCTGCAAGTCAACTTTCCCAAAGCATTAAGGTTCCTTAAACCAGATGCACTTCTAAAAATCAGACCCTTTTCCCCTATATATATATAAGAGACATCAAACCTAGTGGTTTAAGGTACCAAATAAGACTAGTGCAGTCGGGTGGCTAGGGGATTAACAACTAGCTTAAAAATATTTTTGGGCCGGGCGAAGCGAGGGAGGACCCTATATATGGTGACTTTGTGTCACATGAATAGTGACTTTTTTTGCAATTTGACACAAAAAGATTGGATTTCATATGAGCAACACTACTAGATGACCGTAACCGTTAGATCTCAAAACTTTATAACACAGCCGTCAGATCTCTAAGAATCCCGAAAAAAAATTCCGTGTGTACTTTTGACATGAACCGTTGGATGTTTTTCTTTAAGAGATTACCACCGTTCATCAGTATCTAATTTTATTCAACACTGAAAATGACAAAATTATCCTTCTTCTTTAAATCTGATTCTCTTCTTTCTCCCGATTCTCATCTCTCGATTTCTTCTTCTTCTTCAGCCGCCGCCACATCTCAGCTGCCAGCACCAACGACGCCACCAACCATGATTATCACACTGGCACTGTCACCACCGCCACCGTCAATACGCCATCACCATAAACAACACTGCCGTCACATCCACCACCAATATTACCAGTGAAGGCGCCTTTACCACAATAACCAACAGCAACACCACCCCCACCCGACGCCACCACCATCTGTACCACCAACCCAAACATGATTATCACACCATCAACACGCCACCACCAACACAATCAACACCGCGACAAACACCATCAACACACCACCACCATAAACAAAACCGCCGCCATCACTAATATTACACCCAGCCGCGCCGCCTCCGCCACAACAACCATCACCACACCCACAATCAGGAAAATAATAAATTATTCCTGGCATGGCTTAATCTCCAGATCATACAATCTCTCTCTTCAGCTTGAACTCTATCACTCAATACAATTTCACAAAAAAAAATAAAATCCAATTTACACATGCTACAATTCTGAATCCGCCAAAAAAAAATAGAGATCTAAAAATTCTAAACACTAACAGCCCTAAAATTTCTACCATTCATAGCAAATTTCTGCCAAGAAAATGCCCAAGACATGATGATTCATAATCCACAATAAGAACACCAACCTCAAAGCTCTAATTGCTTGTTGCATGTCTTCAAAGCTTTTGGAAACCAAGTTATGTAATCCAATGGTAACTTCTGTGAAATCCATTTATGCAATCACTCTTCTTTACATTAGAGATTTATCGAACGGTGATAGAGATTTCATAGAAGACACAGATATTTCATAGAAAAGTAAAATTTATACCAATTGAGAAATTCCAAATAAACTCAGTCCATAAACCTAATGGTAGAAATCAGTTTGGGTTTTTGAATTTCAGTTTGAGAAATTCCAAATAAACCCAGAGATAACGATATCTCAACAGTATTGGGATGTATATTGTAGATCAAAATCGAAAATAACCTAATCTCTAAAAAAGCTAGAAAACTTTTAAGCCACTTAGATTTGTTGTATTAAAACTGGAAAAAGCAGCAGAAGAAACAAAGGAGATTTTGCATTGAAGGAGAAGAACAGCAGAGGAAGAAGAAAATAGAGAGATGGCGTGTGAGACAGACATCTAGGGGATGGGGTATTATCTCCACGTATGGTACTAGTATCACACGTATGCTTACCATGTATACTTACCACGTCAGAGCGCGATCAAGTAGCGATCCATTAGCGTGAATTGTAACATTTTCGTTTGTATAACGCGTGTAACATAAATAAAAGTACACTGGGAGAAACAAAATTCAGAGAAACAAAATGTGTGCATCCATGGGCCAGGTGAAATGTAACTTCACTTGTTTATTATTATTTTTTTTCTTTGGCAGTGGAGGATTTCACTCGGAGTAATTCTACGTATACACTCAAAAAAAAAAAAAAATAGAGATTTGATCCGGTCAGTACTTTACTAGGTAAAAATGGAGCCAAGGAAAAAAAAATTGTGTGAGACGGAAGAAATTCCTAGATTTTCCCATGGGATAAATATACTTTCTGTTTCACTGGTGTTGGAGCCGTTGTTTACCTTGCTTTCATGCGTGATGCAATGAATAGTCTAAGAAGTGTAAAATTACCTAATATTGGTGTTTATTTTTGTTTCGTTTTATTGAATGACACTTGCGTAATGCGTGCGTCTTTGCTAGCGGTGGATGCTTCCCGTGTGTTTATTTTGTAAACTTTATTCGCATTTCATTTTTTTCGGTCGACCCCTCCACCGCTTATTCTGTGCTGGGCAATCACAGTGCATAAAAGCCAATGGTTAACACTAGACCAAGCAGTAGTGGATATAGGACCAAAGGAGAGTTTTGGTTTGACATTTATTGCATTATCGCGTACAGAAAAACTTTCAGTTCTACCCCATGTTTAGTTTTGAAAGACTAACAAAAATTGGTAAAGGCAAGGCACTTCCAGAAAGGCGCCGAGAGGAGAAGCAATTGCAAGAATTATCAAATGCAACAATGTAGACTCAGATTTGTTTACTGTATTACTTAAATATATATTTTTTTGGCTTCAGTCGGACGGCCCGCTCCCACCGTGGTAGCGGTCATCTAGTTATTTATTGTCTCGTATTTAATCAATGGAGGATCTTCCCGAGGATATGAGATTACAGATCTTTTCTCATCTTCCTCCAGAGCCACTTTTGAAGTGCAAACTTGTAAGCAAAACATGGGAAGATACTCTGTCGCATAAAAAAGTGGGTATTCTGTTCTTGTTTCGATCATCTTGGGAAAGAAACCTTGAGCTTCACTATGGAGATTATGAGGAGATTTTCAGTAAGATTAGTTCTGGTGGGGAGGAAGAATTTTCATTCAAAAGTCTTACGAAGATCAATCATCCTGGCATTAACCCTAGAAAAAAGCAGATTTTCGTGGATCAGATGGTTGGTTCTTGCAATGGTTTGGTTTGTCTTCGTTTGCCCCATGACGACATCAATGATCCTGTCTACATCTGCAATCCTATCACTAGGGAATATATTAACCTTCCCCGCTTGAAAGCTAAGTATGGTTTCATTGTCAGTGGATTTGGCTACCATCCTTCGAGCAACGAGTACAAGGTCATTCGCATCCATTACCGGGGAAGATCTGGGTGGCATAAGCCGGTCACCAAAGGAGGACTTGTTGAGATATACACACTTCGGAGGGACACCGCTGGGTGGAGAAGTCTAGGAGAAGTCAGCTACACGCTATGCAAGAGGGGTGCCCTTGCAAATGGATCGTTATACTGGCTAGACTACCATGAGAAGAAAGTTGTGGCTTTTGATTTGGCAAACGAAAAATTCCAAATGCTCCCATCTATGCCACAATGTTTTGGTGGTAGCAGTGAGCTTGTGGAATATCAAATGAAGGTGTTGGGGGGGAATTTATGTCTCGTTCATTTTGACAGGGGTCTGCACTTGGACATATGGTCATATAAAAAGGAAACCGATGACAAAGAAGAAGGGAATCCATCTTGGAGTTGGAGTCTGGAGTTTCATATACCAGGTTCGGTTCTCGGCAAGGGCGATGTTTATGAACCTTTCGCGCTCACGAAGAAGAATGAAATTCTAATGTGGTGGAATGGACCAGGTATTTGCTGTTATGACACGAAAACTAAAATCATGAAGGAAATGTTGGATGAAAAGTTTAACAAGTTGGCGAATTTTCAAGGAATACCACATATGAACAGCCTTCTATCAATGGAACCTCTAGGTGGGAAGAAGTTGAAGACCAGAACACACCCGAGAAAGAAAAAGCCCAAGTTTGTGGATGATGAATCTGACAGCTAGGACTCGGAATCTATGTATTTTTTTATTTTATTTTATTTTTTATTATTATTTTTTTTTTGAAGAAAACTTCCAATGGCATTGGCACACTGGGGAGCAAATTTATTAAAAATCAAAATCAATTACACTTGGTTAGGTTGAAAGCCTTGCAACAAATTGAGCTTCAACCCCCTTTTGTATGGCAATCCCTAATCTATGAAACAAAAAACTGTCCATTCTAACATTCGCATCTTGACTAGCTAAGCAATTCTTTAATCTCTTCAGAAACACCACTGTATCTCACCGCTGTACCACTGCCACTAGCGACTTGATGAGCATCTTCCGCTATGACTGGCTCGGCGACTACTGCTGGGGTAACCGCCACTACATTGGGTGCTTCGCCGATGGTCCTTTGAGTTGTGTCCACCGCCGCGGAAATATCTCCTACGATGTTATCGGTGCCACCCGCTGCATTAGACGACTCGCCAACCATTGTTTGGGTTGTCCTAACGCCATTAGTTGGCTCGCTGACTCTTCGTAACAACTCGTTAGGTACAACTGTCGCTCCTGCATCCTCTTAGTGAGTGATATCCTCTAGCAGGACTTCATCTTGAATCATTTGTTGCTATAGAGACGACCGCCGAGGTAAATCTTGTCTCGCGAAAAGGGGACTTGGCGACCCAGCTGGCTCTGGTCCTCTGCTTCTGGTGGTGGGACGATTGGGAAATGTCAATGGAGTAGGTGTGATGGGATACCTTGGGGGTCTGCCCGCCGGAGCTCTGCTACTCTTACCCCTAGAACCCATTCGCCAAAGATCTGTAAAAGAAGACAAACACACTTCTTGACAGTATTGCTCTGTTAGTACTGTGGGTAAGTGGCAAACGAGTTAGTTCGATAGCTTTTCAGAATGTTATTGAGGAAATGACAAAAATGGCAGTCTTAGCTCGATCTAATCATGGCAGGGAGGAGTAAATTGACATTTTTCTTTTTATGCAAACTGCAAAAACTTCTTGAGTAATTGTGAATTTTCGATCAAGAGGGATGTACGACGATATTTTTAAGAAGCTTTAGAAAACATTTTATCAGCATCATGATTACTACTCCCTTGGGGATTTGATATAGCTAGCATAAGGGCTCAAAAAATAGGTTTAAAAGTATTCTGAACCCAAAGTACTCGCTAATTCACCAGAAAACAATGTTTTTACAACGACTGCTAACAACAACTGATAATATATATATGTATTCTCCCCAAACATACTCAAAATAACATATTTTCTTCAAGATTAATGATTAATCTTACGTCGTGGTCCGAAACAAACTAAAAATATCATTTTTCCTAACAAAAGACATCGTTCTATGCCATAACTCATGTGATAAAAATGAAATATATGATGAACCCAGCTAATCATATGAGAAAAATTTAGTTCTGAGTTAAAAAACTTCTTAGACAGCGACATATCTTGCTAAAAATAGCCATATTTCTCAGACATTAGTAATACAGGTGAAACTTCAACGAGTAAACATAATAACAGAACAACATATATGTTAATCTTAGCAAATCATGATGAAAAACAAATTCAATCCCTGTTTCTAGCGCCAAAATGTAACTGTCTAAAATCCCAAGGGTTAGATCTTAGACAGTACACCCATATATTATACACAAACATACACCGAATCATGGATACACAAGATAGTATAGAGTTAAGGGTTAGAGATACTTGACAGAGGTTTTTACTTGGTTCGCCCTCATAAGTGAGGACTACATCCAAGGGATTTCACTAAAATAAGCATTATTACAACTCCCTCACCTTGCTAATCTTCTAAATCTGGACTCTGAACAAGAACTCTAATCTCGTCACTAGGCTAATGAGAGCAAGTAAGTTACTTTTCCTCTCTCTAGACCAAACCAAGAAATGTCCAAACCTTTTCTCAAGGGTTTCTCTCGCTATTTATAGAGGCTTACAAAGTGAAAAACAACTAATACAAACAATATCTTTCTGACACTAATTTGTCTCTACTCGCCGACCTACTACGTCGCCGAGGTAGTCTTTCTTCTATCAAGTCTTGGCGGCCAAGTCTTCTTAAGGATAAGGATTGCTGACGAGGTTCCCACTGAGTCAACATGTCAACTCTGACAATGTATCCGTTCTGACGAGTAATAAATGCTCAACCACTTCTTAACTTCCTCCGATGTAATGCCCTTGCTTTCGTTGGTGTTACCTCGCTCATCAGTTTCTTATATATGATTCGCTGGTTCTACCTTTCTCCTTTATTCGTTGGTCTCCCGGTTAAGTGTTTCGCCAAGAGCTTCCGCCAATGATTCCATGCTTCTCACGAGTGATCTCTTTTGTACGACTTCACCCTTAGGATGCTATTATTCGGCGAAGGCATTTTCTACCCTTATAAAATCCTAATAAAATCCCTAATTTTCTAAACAATACCCAAATTTCAATCCCGAAATCTATGATCAAGAAAAACAGAGAATGAAATGACAACAATAACAATAACAACAACAACAACACCACCACCAACAACAACAATAATTGATGCAACGTGCTCAAGAAGACCAAAAAATTGTGGGTTGATTCACCAAATTCTTCTTGGTCTTCATCTCTAACTACAACAATATTTTTGAAATTAATTGGATTGTTTCTTCTTAAAACTTAAGGAAATAAATTGGAGGTTGCTGTTGGTGGTGGTGGTTATAATTGTAAAGTTGTTGTTGTTCTGGGTTCTTATAATTTTGCGGTGACAGTATTGATTTAACACCTGGTTTTAGATTTCATCCAACAAATGAAGAAATTATTTCTCACTATATGTCTAAAAAGGTTCTCAATATCAAATTCTCTGCTACAACTATTGGTGTAGTGATTTGAACGAGTGCGAGCCAAGGGATTTACCCAATAAGTTCTCTTTCTATGTTTGTTTAATTTTGATTTCCTTTTCGATAACGCTGGACTTTCCCATAGTCCGTTCAAAACTCCGATTATCTACTGGTCTAGTACTAGTACTAAAAAGAAAGAAGAGTAGCGACCTTTTTATTTAATTTGATGGATTTTGATTTGGATCTAATCATGGAGTTTTACCATGTTGAAAAGTTTAGAATGAAATAATAATTGACTTCTGATTTCTTTATAAACAGTTCTTCCAAGAATTTTCGAAGAGATAAGGATTCTCACAACTACCAGATACGATATAGATTTACCCCAATATCGTACGGAGAAAGCGGAACGGTTCGGGAACCGTTGTACACGTGTATTTTGTTCTTTCATTGATGTGTCTCACTTTCAGAGATACCCAGTAACAATTTTAACCTTTCGTTTAGACAATTTGACCATTGATGACCATAAGTTCCATGAAGCTTGGCTCAACATTAAACTTTTGTCCAGTGACGGTGAAAAAGGTGTTAGTTGAGGATTATCAATTACTTACAAATTAATAGATACAGAAAATGAAAAAGACTCTAAGACATTTGCCCGACCACACTATGACATCTCATTCCAAGCGGCAATGAATGAGATCCCAACCCTTCTTGCAATTAGTGCGAGGAGGGTAGAACATGATTATGCTCTTTGTGTGGTACTGAATCTCTTTCTGAACTAAGTTTGCCGTTCTTAGTTCTGACTCTTTTGAACTTTCCAACTCCTTGTGTTGCCCTTAAGGAGGTTGATTGTTTTCGATCCTTATTTGCTTCCATGTCATTGGCAGCTTGAAAGATTCGAATAACATTCATGAATCTAGCAGCTTTCTTCTGTAGTTGGTTAGCGTAATTGACTTTACATCTGTATACATAACACTGTTTGTAATCATGTCCCTCTTTAGCACAATAGTTGCATTTAACAAAATGTTGCTTATGCTTAACAGGAATGACTCTCTCTAATCTCTACTGAGTGAGCTTAAAATCCAATGGCCCAAAATATTAGGGTTTAAGCTGAAATGCTGCCGCTGGGACGCAAGAAGGGGGAGGAAAACATTCGCAAGGGCCAGCCAAGGCATAGACAGCGCCGAATAGGGTTTTTAAAGCAAACATGTTACTTTCGTAATATACACTTGTTTCGAGGGGTAAAAGCGTCCTCTAGGTAGGAATGAGTCACAAGAGCAATTTTTAGGTTATAAACCACCAAAAGGGAAAAATCTCAGACTCAACCAAAGAGTTTTTGAGCTTCTTCTTCTCTTCTCTTCTCTCTCTCGTATAACGACCCAACCAGTAGTAATCTCCATACTACTTGTTGAGAGACTTCTACCTGAGAGAGAGAAGCAGCACCCACAGATTCATTGGAAGCAGATTTTAGGGTTTAACACTCACAGGCAGTCCAAGAAGAAGAAGCAGCCGAGGTTTTAATTTTAGGGTTCGTTACTTAACTGACTCAATGTTTATGTTCTTTTACTTTTCAATCTCTTGACTTGTTGTTTTGTTGCCGCCCCTTTTGTCTAATTAGTGATATTCTTGGGTATATTCTTAGATTCGGATACTATCTTTTTTCAATCTTGTACGGACCAATTACAGATTCTGGGTTTGTTTGTTTTTAGGTATTATGATGATTTGTTATGTTCTTAGTGATACTTGGCTGATTTGGAGATTTGGGTTTGTTTTTAATTTGCTTAAAGGTTGTAACTTTACTTTGTTTCTTGCTGATTTGGAGATTTGGGTTTTTAGGGTTAGGGTCAAATCTGCCTTAGTTTTTATTTTGCTTAAAGGTTACTTCTTTGTTGCTTCTTTTGGTATGATATTGTTCAGGGTTCATGTGGGGGGTATCTTTCTTCTTAAATTGTTCTGTGGGGCTTGCTTCAAGGGTTTATATTGAGATTTAGGTTTTCAGTATTGTATAACGGTTGAGGTATATTGTTAGTTTGCAGAAAAGAACTGTTGTTGCTTGTCAAATGAGTTTTCCATTATGATTCTCTTTTATATTCCAGATGTTACTTTTTTAGTTATCAAATGATTTTGCATACATATTTTAAATTTCTATAAAAATTCATACGGTCGGAGGGAAAATGGGTACTTAATTAAAGTTAGCATGTTCTAGAACTACGAGTTGCTTACTTGGAGTTTCCATTATTTACTTTTACTGTTGGTTTCATTCGGGTGTAGTTTTCTTTGTTGAAAATATAAATTCATACTGTTCGTATCCCATAATTTTATGATATGATAGCGATTTTAGTTGGGTGAGTAAGTGATGATTTTTTTCTCGTAAAATGCAGGTTGGGAGTTTGTTGGATTTTGTTCTAGGGCTGAGTTTTGCTAAGGCTTTGTGAAGTTTTGTGGGGTTTTGTGGGTTAGTGGACTCTACTGCGAATACTATGGTGATCCAATCGAAGCGTCGTCTTATTTGTTACTCTAAAGAACTCGCCGATGGACAACCGATATATGTTACATCAAATGCTTTTCCTGCAAAGCTTGTAAATCGTGAACCAGCAGGGCATTCCTTCCATTCTGCAGCACTTCTACTCTGCGGCTTTGGTAAAGAGGAAAAAGTGCAAGCCGACGATCAGAGTGTGTCCAGTGATAAGAGTGAGAGTGAGTCTTATTTTGCATCTTCGGAGTCATATGGCAGTAAAGGGAAAAAGAAAGGGGGTGGAAAGGATGGAAAGGATCAGCAGGACCATTATGCTTTGTTGGGTTT
>JAJJMA010337541.1:0-11696 GCA_023529015.1 Papaver nudicaule
TGTTTTTGAATAACCTTATTGCAGAAGAAAGGGACAGTATAATAGACAAGAACGAGAACAATCAACCAAGGTTACAAGACCTGATAAAACATACCACAAAGGAAAATATCTACTTATGCTTCACAACCCTCAAGTGAAGTCTTTCAATAGTTGTACGCCAATTCCACGACGAAATTTATACCAATAGAGGACGACCCCTTACAACAAGATTACACCGAAGTATAATCCACTGAGAGTTCTTGCGACTTCTTGGTGCTTTTTGTTTTCGTTCTAGTAGTCATCTATTCAGAGCATTCAATAAGGCTAGGTTTTTTAGAAATAAAACAAAGTTACTTGTTTTTCAAGTTAGCTTGTGAACCATGTAGACGGACCCGTTATTTGACTTTCATTTCAAGCAGTCACAGTTTGAGCACACATGGAAACCATTTAGACATTATCATCATGTAGTTTGGTATAGGATAACTACTTCAAAGATATATGGTCTCAATACAAGAGTGAACAACTGAAAGGATACTAACACAACCTGAATATTGTGTATATAGAAATCCTTCTTAATAAGTTATCAATACTAAAGTCATCGATTATTTTTCGAATGATATAATAAGTAGAGTCGAAGAGTTCATAAGTCATTGTTTTTACTAACCTTTTGTTAATGAAGATGTAAAAGATGCCTCTGTAAAGCTCCGAACTTCGTCTTCAAGGTCTTAACTACCTAATCTTATTCCCGTATCCGAAACCTGACTTTAGCAGACTAAATCAAGATTTGTGTTTTGGCATATTGTAGTTGGTAAAATCCCCATAGTAGAGATTTTACCAATACACCCATACTTAATGACCATAAAACATAACACAATAGACATATTTAGAGTAAGACATCATTAACATACATAACAACACTTGAACACAGATATGAAACATAATCATGAGTAGAAACCACAAACACGGCATATAGATCAGTAAACCAATACTCTCATGTATAGATTATCATTAACAGATTCCTTGCATCTCACCTTGCAAAGGACAATCACTCTACAGCAATATCAAGATCTTACCCTGAGATTGAGCTAAGGAGAAGAAGGTCTCTTCCTCTCAGTAAATCAAACCCTAGTAGTCACTTTTCCAACCCCTTTCTTAGTGGGCATACACAGCCTTATATAGGCGCTAATTACATAATGGAATACAGCTAATACGTACAAATCCTTCTGACACTATTTGTCTTCTTTCTGATATCTTCAATACCGCCGTCCTTCCTCAGCACCTCAGCGCCCTTCCTTTTCATCTTCAGCGTCCTTCGCTCCAGATTGGATAAGATTGATGACTCGAATTCCACTGAGTCAACAAGTCAGCTCTGACAATCCGACCGTTCTGCTCAGCATTAAATGCTCAACCAACTTAATCAGCTTTTGTCGATAACGTACCGCTGTCACTTATCTTGAAGTATGTCGATGTGCCCAACTTCTCTCAGCGCCATCTCCCTGTAGGTGATAACCGCTGAAGTATACCGATGTCACCATTCTTTACTCTTATGGACTCCCCCTTTAATACAGATCTTCTTTTAAGCACCCTAAATTTGCCTAAAGGCATTTTCTACACTCACACATATAAAATTGACAACTAACTTGACATACCACGTTAGTAGGTTTGAACGAACAATGCTCTTACACATAACCCTTAATGAAATAAGAAGAGAGAGATACTACTTTTAGTTTTAGGTATGTTTTCCAATTATATATTATAGATAACATAAGTTACTAGTTAGAATTGGATTTAACACAAAATTTTAGGCAGTGACTAAATACAACCCACCATTCGTATAAATACAACCCACAGTTGAAATCTAAAATATTTGTGAACCCAAGTTCTGTAGGTAACCAAAATCCGCAGCCATCGTGTTTTTTTTTTTTTTTTTTAATTTGATTTTAAGGGTTATTTTGCGATATCTCCCCTGTAAAGATCACTAATTTCTCATACCTCCCCAAATAGATTGAAATTAGTGATACCTCTCGTAGTTAGTTATCTGTCTAGGTGTCAGTTAGGTGACTCAGCATCGGTGTACATGTAGGACTTTTTTTTTACAAATGTCATATAACCACCAAAAATACCCCTGATCCTAAACCAAATTCTCTGCTCGCACATGTGAAAAAGAAGAAGGTTCTTCTTCTTCACGACTACCACTGCTGCCATTAAGCCTGCACATTTTTTTTTTGCTCTAGCTCCACCATTAACGACGCCACCTCCACCACCACCACCATATTACGTACAGTCCCAAATGATTTTTGGACGACCGTTAGGGAGTCCCTATAGGATGACTTTTGTAATATTGTCCGTCACAATAAATGTACAAAAAAAACTAAAATCCATTCACAATTTCAGGAAAATCAGAAGAAATTGGAGATAATTAAGAAAATTGATCACATGCTTCGATTACTTACGATCTAACAAATCTATTTACAGTTTTTTTTTTTTTGAAATAATCATTCAATCGATCATACGATTCGGATCAGATTCGGATCAGATTTTGAAAACAGAGTTCTTCAATGAATATTAAATTTGATTCTCTGCCCATTTCATAAATTTGATTGCAATCGATACTTTATACTTAAACCCATTGATTTTATCTTGAAACATCATCAGATAAGATCAACTGCAGCAGCAGAAAAATGAAATTACAGGGTCACAGTAGCAGAAAATCGGTGAAGAACATGAATTATGCGGATCAGATATATCCAGATCCACCCATATCCGTAAGCCCGACCCGCTCACAGAGTTCGCAGAGAATTGATGAACAAGCACTTTTTCAGCTGGGTTGATGTAATTTTGGATCAAATTGGATTTGGATGGAAAAAAAATTGATTTATGAATCTTAAGAGGTGTAAACTAACCTGTTTATAACTTTCCAATTTAATTTTCGATCACTTCATCACTCCTCCATGAGTATTTGTTTTATTGAATCCCTTGAATTGTTGCGGTGATTCCTCAATTAATCACATCCCAAACAAATTTTTTTAAATTCAAAATAAACCCACAAATCTGCACTAAGAAAGGAACCAAATTCATACAGTGAAAAGAACAATTGCCATTTTGTTGTTCAATCTAATAATGATAAAAAGTGTTGGAAAAATATCTTCGTTACCGATTCCATCAATAATACAACCCGTGTATTATTTCTGCCAACTCGTTACCACTATGTAACATTGGTCTTCGTCTATGTATTACGACTTCCGTAATACTTGGTTATTAGAAACCAGAACAAGAAAACAAGAAGAATAGAATGAGAAAGAGAAATTCTATAATTCTTTAACAAACTTACTTGGGTGTATTGAGGCGAGTAATCTCTATACTTAAGACATTTAATGCCCTGTACTTAATGCTGATACAGTTAACGGCATATGTCTCCAGCATTCAACAATACCATTGGTGTTCTTCGCAGCACTTCGATGATCACCAATAACGAACGCGAATTGATGTAGCACAAACTCCTTAAGAATAAACTCTAAGCACGTCTACTTAGTTTTCTTCACTTTTCTTTCTCTAACTTTTCCACCTCTTTCTTATTCATTTTCTCTCCATGTTGTTCACATGCTACAATGAATCAAGAGTGGGGTTTATATACATGATTGGTGACTCTTGGAAATCAACAAAGAGTCTCTTCATGAATGGTCACACCCCTTTGGAAAAGTCATACCCCTTTGGAAGAGTCACATCCCTTGGGATACAATGATTCAAATTCTAAGTGAAAGGATTTTATGAATAGACACAACCCTTCATAAAATGGTTGTAACTAAGTTAAACTTAATTTCTATTCAAATTTCCAACAATCCCCCACATTGAATCGAAATTCATGCAAGTTTAATGCATACACTAGAAAGAGTTTGTGCACGGAACATCACTGCATCAGGAAAGATGGTTGTTGGCCTTGAATATTCCTTAGTGAATACCTACCGGGATTACTGGTTGCTTAGTGACCTTGATGTCTTGAACTATTCAACCTTATAATGTAATCCGATGCAATAGATATCACACAGTTTATTTCCTTACATATCCGGTTCTCGGTTGTGTTCTACGGCCCTGAACGATACTGGTATTCTATGAGTGCTTTACAGTAACTTAGCCTTGTAGTTCTCAAAGAAGCGGCCACACTTCTCACTCATATAGGTGATCTCCTATTGAAAGTATCCTGACATACTTTAATTAGCAAAACTGATCTTTTACTAATCTATATGAATCATTAAGATAAAATTCTCAACCTCTCACTTGACAGGCAACACTGTTTCATTATAGGAATGGATAAAGAGATTAACTCATGCAGTGTCACTGGCGAGTATTTCACAACTTAGTTGTCCCTTTTGAACCTAGATCTTGGGATCTCCAGTCACTAGGTTGGGTTACCATTGCAAACTTACTCTTTTTGGTAGGCTATTAAACCCATTCCCCTCGATGAAGCAATATGCTCTTTGACTTGATTCCCTTAATCATAGTCACTAGTCCAACTTAGTTGCGCGCGCTTAAGAGCAATTGCTTTATGGTACTTTGTCATCGATGTATTTATCGAGACGTACCATAACATCTTAAATCATGTGTTCTCCCAAATAACTGTTTGATCAGAACAGTATTCAATTTTGGAATATGCATATACTCTACCCACACAAGTATATATTCAAGGAAATTTCAAAGTCACTCTACTTCTTTTCCGCTTTGCGTCCAAAGCTAGACTCCAAAGTTGATCTCCCTATCAACCTTCATTTGGATGATTTCCTTGTTATTGCATTTTTTCCTACAACAAACACATTGACTTTCAACATCAATCGTAAGATATCTCAAGCATGTCTTCGTATGCCGCATAGAGTAATTTTCAAAATTTCTCTTTGATATCTTAGGATTCTCACAGTGGCGAACAAATTATCTAATTTGTCACACGTCAACCATCAACGTTCCACTTCCATATGAACCACATTTCATATGTATCCATAATTTATGGATTTTCTTACTATGTGATAATAGACCATCTATTATTTCCCCCACATTTCATGACAATTCCCAACTTCATGAAATCACACCCAGACCTGCACATTTCATGACAATTCCCAATTTCACGAAATAACAAACCGGACCTAGACACTTCATGACAATTCCCAATTTCATGAAATCAAAAACCGGACTTGCAAGTGCCTTATATATCAATTACTTCAATCATGATAGAAGCTATATATTCATGATAAAAATTAGGAGAGAGGTTTCACACAAACCATACAATTGATATACTATCAAGGAAAATAATCCAAGTACATAGTAAGCAACCGTCTGCACGCATTTGTCATTTTTTCTAGACAGATATGCGCAACGTTTTCCAAATTACTATTTCTCCCACATAGTAATTCCAATTAGAGAATTTCAAATTGACAATTCAAGATTAGATCTTGAAATCCAAGTTTCGTTCTCAAAAGAGCAATAGAAAGATTGGACAATCACTCTGAACCAGGGCTGATTTTCCCGCTCTTCAGAATTTCACAGAAACGAAACTCTACTTTCTAAAATCTCTAAAAATACTTCCACAACTCCAAAAATTCTCAAATTTGGTTTGAAGTATTATCAGGATATCCTTTATACCCGGTTAAAAGGATTTATCCAAAATCGTTTTCAATTGAGAGATACACCTTAATCTCTAACGCTGATTGAAAACTGCCTTCAGGATTTTCTCATAAACAAACTCAGTTTCGTAAAATCCTAAACAATTAGTTCGGTGATTCCAAAAATTCTGAAATTTTGTGAGGAACACTATGAGGATGTATTGTAGACTCAGTTAAAAGGATTAAACCAAAATCCTTTTCATTTGGGAGACACTCAACTTACTAATAGACGTTCAAAACTGAACCATTCAACAAAGGTTTACTTTCGTCCATTGTTTCTATCAAAATTTAATTTGAACTATTGGTATAACCACAACCAATTTATTGAGTGCAAACTTTCTATAGACCATTTCAGTGACACACACTCACTGTAACTTTGTGATTAACAATCACTTGGTCTCCCGACATCCTTCTTGGTTGTTTGGTTGGCTCTTTAAACCAACTTATAACCCTTTCATTCCATTTTCTCCATAAAGTTTTTCATGGACTTCAATTTTATATCTCTAATAAAATTTTAATGGAAATAATTTTTGTTTGTTGATCACAACAATACGGGAATTGAAACCCCCACATTTGAGTCGTTCCCCTTCAAAGGTGCTTCATCGACTGCACCTTGACTTTTCACAAGGGATGTGTTGGTTTACCAATTTTTTTAGTATGAGACCGTACGCATACTTTGAGTATGAGACCCCATCTATAATGCTGACACCTAGGCGAAATAAAAAAATCCTCTATCTTTTAAAACGGTTTGCATTTAATATGTTTTTCCTACTTCAAAGATGACAGTCTTAACCTTTTAAAACTGAAATGGAGATCTTTTAGGATTTATTTTAATAAATACAATAGTGGTTATTTTTATTTTCTAAGAAATAAAAAGGAAATACAAAAAATCTTAATACTCATTTAATTTGTTTCTCCTTTAATAGTGGAGAATGTAGATGATATTTGCAGTTTTCCTCAAGAAACACTCGCAAGTGATAGTTAAATAATTATTCTGTTTTTTATTTGGTTGGTTGGCTGGTAAATCCTGCAGTTTGGTTAGATTGTGCTTACTGCATCGGCTAGTATCATGGACCACGAAGAGGCAAGATGGGAGTATAGTCGACAAATAGTGATTGCTCGACAGTCATGGTTTCTTAATCATCATCTGCCTAGCCAGTTTAGTGAAGCTATGGTTGATTTTTGAGATCTGATTTTTGAGATCTGTTAAAATCCATAGACTAGGAAATCTTTATATATTCCCATAATAGTATTAGATTTTATATATTTCCTTTTTAATTTATGGAAGATCCCTAAAAAATCTAAATTTTTATTTTCTAACTAAAATATGTTTCAAAAGGGTAAGGATGTCATGAAATACCTAATTAACTTCCTAACTATTTTTAAAACTATAAATATTTAACAATGCCTAGGTGTCAACATTATAGATGGGGTTTCATATTCAAAGTATGCATACGGGTCTCATACTAGCAGCCTCGGTTGGTTTACCCTTTCCAACTTACTCAAAAGACAATTACATAGCCAACATAAATGGCCTTCCAATTTCAATTATAGAAATACACCATGTATGACCGAAGTACGGATACCAGCAATCCGTTCTATCTTGGAAGGAGAATCAGAGACATGGACTCATAGATACCCTGTCATCAATTACAAATGCAGAGTTTATCCCTGTATTCAGACATATGGCCATATAGCCGTCAAGTGCCCTGTTAGCCAACCAAAAGGCTAACCGTTAAAGCAAAACGACGACTCTTCGCAACATTTCTCATTCATACGAAAGGAGAAATTATGATCTCTACAAAATCACTGAACCACCACGTAAGTCAACTCATGGGTTTCCACATGTCTTCTCAAACGGTGTTGCTTAATCCAATAGACATGGGTTTCAAATTTAAATAGTTGGTTACCGGATGGATACACCTGAACCAATATTTACAGAATACTAATACATGAAGATTCTTTAATCCATACGAGAATTCAAGACTATCAAAACATGTACGGTGTACCCAATTCAATTTTTCACAATATTGATGTTTTAGATCAACTTGTTACTCAATCCAATGAAATCTAATTTATAATTAGATAAGACCAGGAACACCAAGTCATTGAGATTATTTGTCACAAGCCATGTGACAACCATAGATCAGACACCAAATTGCTGACCATCTAAACTCTCAAGAAACTCGAGTCTAGTTCCCTTCACATGGAGCACTATCGTAATGACCACAAGATCATCTACGCACACCGTCCCCCACATTTCGTGGTCATAATGCCATGAAATCTCTGAAAACAAGGGTATATTATGAAACTTCTAAGTAACCCAAGTTTTCCTAACATGTGATAAATGATTATATATAGAATCAAGCATCATCTGATTCTTTCCAACCACGCTGGATACCCAAAAAAAAGTTTTTTCTTAATAGCATCCACTGTGAAACTTGTTCCACATACCAAATCAGTAACAAAGACTAAAACTTAAATGTCTTAAGATTGTTGGAAAAATATCTTCGTTACCGATTCCATCAATAATACAACCCGTGTATTATTTCTGCCAACTCGTTACCACTATGTAACATTGGTCTTCGTCTATGTATTACGACTTCTGTAATACTTGGTTATTAGAAACCAGAACAAGAAAACAAGAAGAATAGAATGAGAAAGAGAAATTCTATAATTCTTTAACAAACTTACTTGGGTGTATTGAGGCGAGTAATCTCTATACTTAAGACATTTAATGCCCTGTACTTAATGCTGATACAGTTAACGGCATATGTCTCCAGCATTCAACAATACCATTGGTGTTCTTCGCAACACTTCGATGATCACCAATAACGAACACGAATTGATGTAGCACAAACTCCTTAAGAATAAACTCTAAGCACGTCTACTTAGTTTCTTCTCTTTTCTTTCTCTAACTTTTCCACCTCTTTCTTATTCATTTTCTCTCCATGTTGTTCACATGCTACAATGAATCAAGAGTGGGGTTTATATACATGATTGGTGACTCTTGGAAATCAACAAAGAGTCTCTCCATGAATGGTCACACCCCTTTGGAAGAGTCATACCCCTTTGGAAGAGTCACATCCCTTGGGATACAATGAATCAAATTCTAAGTGAAAGGATTTTATGAATAGACACAACCCTTCACAAAATGGTTGTAACTAAGTTAAACTTAATTTCTATTCAAATTTCCAAGAAAAAGAGAGGAACAAAAGATGGAAAATGAAACAAAACTAACTAATGTCGTTGATTCTTACACTTAGGAGAGATTTCTTTAGAGAGATTAGTGAAAGAAAAGAAAGGAGGCAGATAGAAGAAGGAAAAGAATATAGCACACAGAACAGAACACTTTTTCAGGTTTCATGGTAGGAAGAAGGAAAGTAGTATATGACAACATTACCCTCTAAGACTCTTGCGAATTTTCAGTCACTTGGTGACCATGCGTTCGGCAATGGTGTGCAATGTGCACTATGAGAAGACGTGGCTAGCTTCATAGAGTATGCCTCAAAATTCTGATTTATGAAGTAAAATCTCACTCCGTATCGAACTTCGAAAGGAACATTACATACTCTAATTCTTTGTGAAATGTTAGGCAAACTATTTTGTTTGAAAAGTAATGCCAGGCACACGGAAAGAGATAAAAGCCGAAAACAATATCTCATTCCATAAAAAGAAAATAAAAAAATAGGAAAAAAAATGTTCTTTCATGCATGAGTGATACATTTGATTACATCGCCAATAAAAAAAATATTCCAGCTAGTTCACCACACCATCTCCTTCGTTGCTCTTTGTATTAGCATGCATTCTCGAGTTCAAAGTATAATTTTTCATCTATTTTATTGATGAATCACTATGGACTACAACACTAAATTTACAAGTTAAAAGGAATGAGAGTTAACCATAGCAAAAAGAAAAAAAAATCTTCGGTCGCCCCCCATTGCTGCATCAGTAATCTAGTATCTAAATTGGCTTTACAGTAGAAAAAATACTAAGAATCAAAAGCAGAAACAACTATGAATCTATGGTTCAATTTTTCATGTGATGCAGAATCAACTTAAAAGAAAAAGCACAGAGATTATATTTCAGTTTTCCAAAATCAATTAGGGCTTTTGTTTGTCAACACATTTAGAGGTATGGTCTTATCAAAATTTGGAATTGCTTTTTGGTTTCTATGAATTGAATCATATGGTTTATGCAAAAACAAAAACACAAAGTGGTGATGAGTTACTTGTAAAGACAAAAACATTTAACCCGAAGTGCAATTTTCCTTCCGTCATTGTTGAACTTAATACTGGCCTAAAGATCTGTTCCATGGATTAATTTTTGATTAGATATTCATGTGATATTGTCTCTAATCTATTGCATATATTTAATTGAAGCTACGTGTTGTTTGGTTTTGATTAAAGAATAGAAAATTAAATTGTGGTGGTAGACTAGTAGTAAACTGGTAATGATGTGAGGTTGGTTACTGGTAATTTGGGTTGTGGAGGAAGAGAACAAAAATGGAGGAATTTTCGATCTGGGAGAAGGAGATGTTTCTGAGAGAAGTATAATCAAGCAAAGAAACTGGAGAAGAAGGGGAAAAAAGACGAACAAGGCCGTGGAGGCGTGAAGAAGAGAAAGAGAAAGAGAAATCTATTTTTGGGTTTATGTGATTTAGGGTTTAATATAAAATCAATGGATAAGATCAAATAAAAATAAATGAATGGCTACGATTGAGAGGTTAAATCAGTCAATTTCATAAATCTGTGACATGTGTACAATGTGTAGGTGGCAAAACTGACACCTAGGCAGAAAACTTAACTGTATGAGGAATCACTAATTTTAATCTTTTTGGAGAGGTATCACAAATTAGTGATCTTTACAGGGGAGGTATCACAAAATAACCCTAATTTTAATTACCACCGTCGTTTATTATGTAATTCAGTTGTTTCGATTTATATACATGGTCATTTAATTCAAAAGACTACGTTAAAAATCAATCGAAATTAAGTTCAAAAAATTAAAATATACGATTTAAATAAATATAAACTTAGGGTTTATTTACCTAATAAAGCATTTAGTAAGCAAGGATCAAGACCAATAGTTTCTGAGTGATGAAATACTCTTGTTCTCACCTCTATCAATTAGTTTCTTATTGATAGGTCATAGGATTTTGATTCGGGCATGGTGACAGGGGTGCTTTTAAAGGTTTTGGTAGTGGTCTTCGGTCTAAGTAACAATTCTTCTAATGGTATTTAACTATATGATGGATTGTATTTAGTCACTCCCAAATTTTATCCCACTTTTTTTCCATCTCTATTTATATTTCTAAATTGGTCTTATTGATCTGGGATTTGTTGGACCAACTTTTACTTGGTCCAACAATCAACAGGTCCCAAATAAAATCTGGGCCCGTCTTGACAGAGTCTTGGATAATGTGGACTGGATCTCCTTATTCCCAAGTGCTTCAGTGAACCACCTCCAGCCATAGGGTCAGATCATAGCCCCATTTTCCTTCAAGCTTCTTCTCCTCAGCAAAAATTTGCCATTCCTTTTATATTCTTCTCATTATGTCTTGACTGCCCTGAAGTCATTGAAATCATCCAAAAGTGTTGGGACTTGTTTTTTAGAGGCTCACCTCCCCCCTGGTGGTCTGCAAGTTAAAAAAAGTCAAGAAAGACCTCTCTAAATGGAATAGAGAAGTCTTTGGGAAGATCAAATCCAACATTAAATCTACCCTGGAGAATTTTAACTCCACTCACTCCTCGAACCTAGATGGTAGCCTTGATAACCTCCTTCAAAACAAAATAGAATAACTAGAAACTCTTTATGAGTAAGAAGAAAATATTTAGAAAGAGAAATGCAAAGAGAACAATCTCCAGTTTGGAGTTCGCAATACGAGGTTCTTCCACACGTGTACCCTCAATAGGCGCCGGAAAAACAAGATTCAAACCATTACTGACTCTAATGGGGTCACCCATACGGCTCAGCAAGACATTTCCTATGCACTCTCTCTGCATTTCAAAGGCATATCCACTTCTTCTTCATCTGATCCTATCTCTCCAATTAATGACTTGTTTTCCA
>JAJJMA010337542.1:0-11215 GCA_023529015.1 Papaver nudicaule
CTTACCATGTGACGTTCAGAACTGACTGGCGTTCCCATACCAAGTCAAGGATTACATAGTAACTCATGTGAATGCCAAAGCCTTAAAAGTTACAGTGAAGTAAATTTGTATACCATTTAAACATTTTGTCACTCTATAAACTTCCTACACGCACAAGTGAATACTAACACAATTATAAGCGACAGTGAGTTTTGAAAGACCTGTACGGTAATTCTCTGGCTTAAACCCCAAGAAGAAATCAATCCCGCTGTCCTTCAGTTTCTCTGTTGCCGGACTTATTCTCTCCAGAAGCTGTAATTTAACAAACAAATTAGACCATTTTGCGTATGGGGAGGAAGGAACTACAAAACAAGTTTGCAAAGCTTTGAGACTAAAGTGACACTGAGGAAAAACTTCATCACAGGTCATCAGACAGTAGGAACGACATTTCATCAAACAGGTACAAAAACCTTTCTGCCCTCACTATTCAAACTGAATCCAAATCACAGTCAGATTCTACTTTTCCAAAAACTAAAGACATTTTCACATTTCTGAAACAAATAGTTTCCATATTTGCACTGTCAGTATAACTATATGAACAGGGCTCAGGCAAAAAGTCTGACATAGGCAGTTGTGTGCAATTAGATGTAATACTGTAATACATTACCTATTTCGTATTAAAAAGCCAAAATAGTGGCTGACCTTTGATTGGAGTATTCCATTGGATACAGTAACAGATATGTCAAACACGCAGAACTCTCCACCATCCATGCGTAATAACACGTGAATCATATGCTGAAACTTTTTGGCAGTCTAGAACGATAGAGTTACTTATAAGCGTCACTCTACATCACAGATCCAGAGTTTCGTTTATTTATGATTTTTTTTGGGCAATCTGACTTTGAACGAGATAAGTGCAGTCTGTGATGTGTGATGATTCATGTTATGGTTTAGGGTATCAGGGGTAGGTAGAAAAGTTCTCAGAGCTTAAAGTAAGGTGAAATAGAGTCTATGGCTCTGATTGTTATGGTTTCTCATTTGTTATGAAACCATCATCACAGGTACAACACGTCAAATGCATTCACGAGTCTGGGATGCACCCTAAAACCACGAACTCTCAGGGGAAGAGGCCCACCGTCGTTTACTATTCATGGGGAGCTACGACATAGAACAAGAACTTTATTACCAGAAAATGACAACAGCCGAACGTACTCTCAGTTGTATATGTTCGATCCATCAGCCGCATTAAAGAGACGGAGTGAACTGAATCCAAGGTGTCACCATACGGTGCTTGCTATCATTCAAGAGGTTCTGTCCACTAACAATGTCTTTGTTCAGAAGTACAAACAGGCCTATGAGATACTACTGAGAAATGAGTCTAGGGGTAATGATATCCATGTCTCGCTCCAATACGACAAAGAAACAGACAAAAGACGCTACTACCTACCCACAGAAAATGAGACTGCTGTTATATTGCCTGAAGACGGTGAAACGATCAATTCTGGACCGCGCGATATCATACTTCATCTTAAAGGAAGTCGTTATCTGAAGAGAATCAATGAGTGTCATCCTGCCTATTTGCCTCTGCATTACGTTCTCCTGTTTCCATACGGCGAATTGGGATGGGAACCTGGGATGAAGCAATGGGATCCAGACGAGGAGAAGGCTACAGAGACTCGGCTCACGATGATGGAATATTACTCCTACAGGTGAGAATTTTCAATAACAAAGCTTTAACATTTGGATACTCGAAGGATTAGCTTTAACATTTGAATTCTTAGTAGTAGATTTGCATTAACATTTGATACACTGCTCACATTTGAAGACTTAGAGGATTAGCTTATGATTACTTAGAGAATTAGCTTTAAATTAAACTAAATGTACTTGCACATATCCTCCTCTCTGAACCACACTGAATTTTGAGTGGCAAGTATGTGTGAGTGTTTGGCTTTGAAGCGAAGTACAAGCGAACTTGATTCTGATCAACTCATAACTACTGGATTTAATGTTTGATGTTTTCTGTAATAAACCAAGAACCGTTGATGTTTGATCAAAATAAAGTCAATAAGTACCATATTTGATGTTTTCTGTAATAAACCAAACTGAAACACAGCCCATTGGTTCTGACTACTCATTGACTTTATTTTATGTTTTTGATAATTTAATTTTAAAGTTGACCAGTTACATCAATACTTAGAACATCTTTTGTTACAGGTTATTTCAGAGGTTGTATGCTCTTTCAAGAATTTATAGTGGACGCTTGGGCTGCAACGGAACAAAATCGTCTCAAGTGGGTTCGTAAAAATCAAAGTAGGTTGCGGGTTCAAAACTACAAGGGACTGGCTGATCTAGGGGTTTCTAGCAATAGCGAAAGGAGAGGGGTCAACCTGTCATACTCCCATCCACATTCACAGGGAGTGCTCGACACAATTACGAGATTAATCATGATTCTATGGCAATCACCAGGTGTAACCACTACTCTGAATCTGTTTTTTTCTTTTCAAATTGACGCAAACAATGAGAACCAAGGAATAACATTGAAGTTTTAACTTTGTTTTTCTGTATTTTTGTTTCTTGCTAAGGTATAACAATCACCCAGATATATTTCTTACGATGACGACAAATCCACAATGGGAAGAAATCACAAGCAATTTGTACCCAGGCCAACAACCCCATGATAAGCCAGATTTGGTGGCAAGGGTATTTGAGCTCAAGCGTAAGGCACTGATGAAAGAAATAATAGACAAGAAGATATTTGACAGCGTGGTGGGCTATGTATACACAATAGAATTTCAGAAGAGAGGGTTGTCGCATATGCACGCGTTGATCTTTCTATCCAAGGAGGACAAAATTCACACTCCGGTGCTCAGACTGTACAAAGGTGCATGGTACATGGACCGTGTGGTGTTAGAGATCCAAGTGCATTGTGCATGGAGGAGGGCAGGTGTACTAAGGACTACCCCAAACAGTATGCAGGTATATGTAAGTTATATGTTTATGTCCTCTTTTATCCGATCTTAGAAACTATTTAAAGCTTTTCATAAGAGAGATAGTTGTCATGCATCCAATGGATTTTGTAGAAAAAGCACGAGTTATTGTCTTTGCATGGTCATTCCAAGCATGGATCACTGGATTCTGTTGAAGAGTATCCAATGAATTTACAGATATGAGCGACAATAAGTATTAGTGGTTGGGGGAGATTTAATTCTGGGGGAGATTACTGACCAAGGAGTTAAACTACTCATTGTAATTTAAGAGAGTAGCTCATTCTTATCTAGCTTTTGAGAACCTTAAGAACCTCTTATGCTCATTCTTACTACATTTTAGTATATGTGTTCTTTAATGTCTTTAACATTGGGAAACTAATGGGTCTGAACCAGACCAAAAATTATCTGTAGTTTAGTTTGTCTGGGTTCAGCTGTATGATTAATTATGACTTCTATATGCATAATCAACTTTCATTGGTGACAATGGGTATCCAGTGTACCGCCGACGCAATGATGGCCATGTTTTCGACTATCGGAACCGCCCATACGCTAATATGGATGTGGTTCCTCACAATCCATATCTTACTAGGATGTTTGATTGCCATATCAATGTTGAGATATACTCCAGTGTCCGAGCTGTAAAGTATATACATAAGTATATTTACAAGGGACGTGATATGGCGACCATGGTTGCTGGTGGAGGCCCCGACGAGATCCTTCAATATCTCAATGCAAGGTACGATCCGTATATTACTGTTTGTTGCATACCAATTAGTAAAATAGAAAATGATAATGTTATCTTCCCTAATTGAATGTTAGGTACATAGGATCTCCCGAGGGAGCTTGGCGATTACTTGGATATCGTCTGCATAAAGATTTCCCCAAAGTACAACGGCTAGCGGTTCATCTCCCAAACAAGCAGCGGGTTGTGTATGATCCAGATGACCCCATTGAGGTTATCACTTTGATGGGATACTTCCACTACAATAGGTAAATCATATTTCAGCTGTCTTTTTAATGCAGATTCAGGTTGCTTCTTCCGTTCAGATTGGATAAGTTTACCAAATGTAGCCACACTAATTCGTGTCTGTCTTGCATTACTGCTATATATTTAGAGAATTCAGACCACATACTATCCTATTCAACTACAAACTCCATTTCAACTGCATTCTTAGGTTGTATGTGTTCGATGCCTTTTAATTAAGCCATTTTCCAGCATGTTAAATTATTGTATCATCTGTGTATACTACATGTTGCACCCAGAAGATACGCCGTATACTTACCAAGATTTTCCAATGCATTTTGTATGGTCGAAAGTGTCTAAAGAGTGGACTCCTCTCGAAAGCAAGGTTTCGCAGTAGGGAGAATGTATTTTGTCTCCCCAAACAGCGGAGAACTATTTTACTTGAGGCTGTTACTTACCGTTGTGGCTGGGGCAAGGTCGTTCAGACACTTGAGGACTACAATCAAAGATGGCGTCGAAGTGGTGCACCGGACGTTCAAATTGGCCTGTATTGAACTTGGTTTGCTGGAAGATGATGCAGAATATGATAAATGCCTGCAAGAGGCTTCTGTCATTCAACCTGGATATCAGTTGCGCCAACTATTTGGTATCATACTGACTAAGGGTACTCCTACGCGACCAGAGGTTCTATGGGAGAAATATGGAAAGCATATATGTGATGACCTATCAATCAAGATACATAGGCTTTATGGGATTGAGAATCCAACAGATGATCAGGTTCTCGATTATGGTTTGTATCTGATGGAGAAGATAGTTCAAGAGGAAGGGAAAGAAATGGAGGATTTCGACGGAATGCCAACATACACCGGTGACTGGGACAGAATTGTAGGGAATCACTTAATTTGGGAACATAGACAGCTACATAGTGATATTCGAGAACCAGTGGTGACTTCAAATGTGGAGAAACTGAATACAGGACAACGGCTCGCATTCGAGGTAAAACATCTCACACTGATATTATGTTTATAGAATTATGTTGATGGTTTGGTTGAGTTTCAGTTCACTACAAACCATGTGAATTCCATGTTTGAGTGCTTAATGTTGATATGTCCATGTGGTTAGGGAGACACTTGAATTTTGTTAGGCTTGGTCGAATATGTAGAAACACCGCCAACAATAATGAACACAAGTTTTTATGGTGCACAGTTAAATTAGAATACACTGATATTATCCTGCCCTTTGGGGTTATTAGATTGTAAGAAAGTATCTCTCTTAACTGGTGAGAGAAAAGACTTTAGATACTCGATAACACACTGACATTCTCCTGTTCTCCTGTCAACCCATAAAATAAGAACATTGCCAAAATCAAGTACACTGATTTATGTTTTATCAAGCTTTAAAGTGTTTCATCATAAATTGTGCCACAGGTAATAACAGATTCCGTAGAGAACAATCATGGTAGGATATTCTTCTTAAATGGTAGTGCCGGGACAGGAAAAAACTTCGTCTACAACACGTTGGCAGCAATCCGTAAAAGTAAGGGCGGCATCGTTTTGACAGTCTCTTCATGCAGCGTCTCCGCATTGCTTCTAACCGGTGGAAGAACCGCGCATTCAACCTTCAAGATTCCGTTTGAGCCGCTGAATGATTCCAAGTGTGATGTGGAGTTTGAGTCGATTGAGGCTCAACTGTTTCGCGAGACCAAACTGATTATATGGGATGAGGTAGCAATGCAGCACCTGTATTGCATCGAGGCAGTCGACCGAACTTTGAGAGATGTCAGACAAAGCAGCGAACCATTTAGAGGAATCACTGTTGTGCTTGGTGGGGACTTCAAGTAAACTTTGCACGTGGTACAAAAAGGACGCAGAGAACAGATTGTAGGAGCGTCAATTAAAAGCTCTGCTTTGTGGAGGGACGTGAACGTGCTCAAACTGACACAGAACATGAGACTTGAAAGTCAAGATCCTGATAGCATCGAATTCGCCGAGTACTTACTGAAGGTATGAACCTCTTTTAGTTGATTATGTACTCCAGGCCTTTCTATCCTTCTTTCTCTTTCTTTTTCTTTTTCTTTTGCTATCCATCTTTCAAAACAGAATCCCGTTCCAATATAGATGTATATATTATTTTGTTATTATTGATTCAATCCATTTATAACTTTACTGTAGGTGGGAACAAATCCAGAACCGAAAGTCGACTTGCCGTCTGCAGTTTCGAAAGTGCCAACATACATGAGTTGATTTCAAAGTTATATCCTGGAATCCAAGAAATGGGCAAGCCAACTCCAGAATGGATCAAAGAGAGAACCATATTGTCTGCAAGGAATGATGAGGTCTCTGAAATTAACAAAATGGTATTGGAGAAGTACAATGGCGAACATCACACATACCTTGCAGCAGATAAACAGGAGCCGGTTAGAGGAAGCGAAGCAACCACGACTATAACCTATGCGAGTGAAGCATAGAACCAACTGAATCCATTTGGATTACCTCCATTCAAATTGGATCTCAAAATTGGCTGCCCTGTTATGTTGCTGCGCAATCTGTCACCTAGAAATGGGTTATGCAATGGTACAAGGTTAAGAATAGAGATTTGCGAACAACACGTTATTGTGGCTACTATATTGACAGGTGACAAAGAACTATTCATGCCTTTTTTATCAATGTTCCATAGCCTATTTCTACTGAATTAGTATGTGATACTGCTAGGTTCTTTACCATAGCTCATTGCTCTGATCTTTTAGCTCATATTAACATGTGACAAAGCCAGGGATGTGGTCTTTATACCACGCATATCACTTACACCTTCTTCGTCGGACGTCGTCGTTCGAATGACGAGAAGGCAGTTTCCAATCCGGTTGGCGTACGCAATGACAATAAATAAATCTCAGGGACAATCACTTAAACACTTAGGGATAGACTTGAGAAGCCCCGTCTTTAGCCATGAACAGTTGTACGTCGCATTGTCTAGGTGTACGACTGCCGGTTTCATTAATGTTTTACTCCCAAGCACTAGCACAAGACATGAAACATCGAATGTGGTGTATCCGGAACTGCTTTTGTAGGCAACAATTGTGATTCCGTTTGCATTCTTTTGATTTTTAGTATTCTTTGATTGTTAGTTAGTCAATATCAGTATTCTTTGATGTATTTCAACGCAGTGTGTAAATTGTTAATTTTTCATAATGATTCAATTTTGATGCCAAAAGAAAAGTCCGATCCCGTGCCATCGTGGCACGGGTAATATACTAGTAGTGAAACACAACAAAGAAAAAAAGTTGCCACATTGAGGAATCATCTTTTGCACACAAAAAAAAAGGAAGAGAAAAGTAAGGTTCCATGGTGGTGGAGAATACTGAAATTTAGGTACTGTCGGGTCGTGAAAAACGATATGTGATGTTGATCATGAAAATCGATAACTGGCCGGTCCAAGATATGTAGGAATCATATTCTATGTGACTTTGTAGGATAATAACGGGAACCAAATTATTCACGAAAAGGATATCCACCAAACTATGTAGCAAGGAAGGATGCCTCTTGACACTGCAAGAGGAACTAGCATGTTTAGGAATTGCCAATGTCACTTCATGACTATTGTCGACAGGCTTGAGAATGTATACCTGCTCTTGTACAACATTACTGTTTATGAGGAACTTTTGTTTAGCAAGGCACTCTTAAGGAATTTATGCGTCCAAATCAACTTTGAAAAGACAAGACAAGTATAAATGTGTGTCAGGCTCAAGAACCTGATGCCTTATCAAGTAAATATGTGTGGAAGTTGATTATCATACTTTTTATAAGAAGAATCTTTGAATCCCAATTCCATTTTCCATCCTCAATGTTAAATATATGGTACATTGAACCTTAAAACTCATTCCTAGGACAATTCAAGGTACACTAGTCTAGTCCTTTACTCTGATGAATTCAGACCCTCATTATAAAGCTTATAAAAAGGTACCGGGAAAGGTATGAACCTTTTTTCTTTCCAAGTTGCAGTTTTCAATTTTGCTAACACTTATTGATTGATTCATATCATTGCCGGTACATATGAACAGCGAGAAGAATTTCGAATCAAACCATGGGAGCTTAGTGTGGTTTGGGGAAACGACAAGCGGTACTGGAACGTACCTGATTCCAAAGACACTAGGTAAGAGACATTGGACTGCTTAAACCGGAGCTACTTTACTCTATTAGGTATCATCATGGTGATCATTCAGTTTGTTGTTGTTGTAGGAGGGATCCACACATTGAACTACTGCAAGTATGTTGGTTAGAGGTAACAGGTTCAATCAAGCTCAGGGATTTCGCAAAACCAGGAAAATACAGCGTTAGTTTCAGAATAGGCAAGAAAAAAGATGCATTTGGATGGAGTGTCGACATGCCAGTATATGTAATGGCCAAGATTGGGAAGAAAGGAAAGTATACAGTGAGGAGAGCACATGTAGCCCGTAAGGACGACTCGGCAGATTTCGAAATCCCTGAAGGAGCACCACTTCAGATTGAGATTCCAAATCCTGATGATTATAGAGAAGATGAAGAACTTCATTTCGGTTTGTATGAAGTTTGGAAAGGAAGATGGAAAGGAGGTTTGCAGATTTATGAAGCTATCGTTAAACCTGTTGAAACCAGTATTCAGATACGATCCAGCTAAAAGTTCAACTAGGACTTGAATGAAGCAATAGTTCAGAAACATTATATGTTCTGTAATAAGATGACTGCGTAATATTATATGCAGCAACTCTATATAAATAATAGTGCAGTTACATGGACCTTGTTCTTCGACCAGGTTAACTTACCATGTGACGTTCAGAACTGACTGGCGTTCCCATACCAAGTCAGCAATTACATAGTAACTCATGTGAATGCCAAAGCCTTAAAAGCTACAGTGAAAGTAAATTTGTATACCATTTAAACATTTTGTCACTCTATAAACTTCCTACACGCACAAGTGAATACTAACACAATTATAAGCGACAGTGAGTTTTGAAAGACCTGTACGGTAATTCTCTGGCTTAAACCCCAAGAAGAAATCAATCCCGCTGTCCTTCAGTTTCTCTGTTGCCGGACTTATTCTCTCCAGAAGCTGTAATTTAACAAACAAATTAGACCATTTTGCGTACGGGAGGAAGGAACTACAAAATAAGTTTGCTAAAAGTGACACTGAGGATGAACTTCATCACAGGTCATCAGGTTGATTGATGTGAAATAGGTTGGCTGAAAAGTGACGCTATATGCAGATCAACTTTCAAAATCTACTAATCTAAAAGAAAGTAGGAAGCACTTGTCGTCAAACAGGTGCAAAAGTCTTTCCCTCTCTATTCAAAGGCTTAATCCAAATCGCAGACAGTTTCTACTATTCCGAAAACTAAAGACATTTTCACATTTCTGCAATGCAAATTTTTATGCGATACCAAGCATAGAGTCTCGATATTTGCACTGACCTTTGAATGGAGGAGACAATAACAAGCCCACCAACCTCGATTCTCGTCTCAGATTGTATACCAAATTCACTACTTCCCAAAACTACAGGCCCAGCAAAATATCGACATTACCAGAACTCCAGCAGCCATATCCGAAGGTTTCAGACGACATTCCAATCAAGCTTCTTCAATTCCCAATGACACATGTGGACAGCAGCTGCACCAAGACGCCTCATATCCTGTGCACATTCATCATAACGTTTCAAATCCTTGAAAATCCAGGGGCAGTGAATGAATGTTAGAGTTAAAATGATATGGGCCCATTCATAACATAAATCCCTAGGGCCCATTCATAACATAAATCCCTTGGGCCCATAACATATTCTAGTCTGAATCAGAAACTCAGCTATAAATAGACAGGAAGTAATTGATTTCTGGCAACCAAAACCCTTTTTCTTTCTCCCTCAGCAAACCACAGGAAAAAGGACAGGAGAGAAGATATGGAGCATGAGAAAGAAAGGGCTGGATATAAGGTTTCTAGGGACAACGATCATGATCACAAAGAGAAGTGCAGAGATAAGGAAAGAGATAGGGAAACAGACGATGATCTTTCCATAGAGATGGCTAGAAAGCTAGCTCTAAGAATACATAATGAGGCAACTGGTGCTCAGGCTGTTGCTTTGGCAAGTAACAAATCAGTGGAAAACCAAACCAGAGAAACACAAGTTACACAAGACGATGATAAGGTTGTCTCCATAGAAAAAGGGTTTTTCTGGGGTCGTCATCTTGATGAAGAGGCTCATAAACCAGAAGGTGAAGATGTTATCATGGAGGAAGATGAGATACAGATCAGGAAATAAAAGAAGTCGATACAGGTGGTTTGATTGAGGCAAAAGATGCTGCTGAAGATGGACGCTTAGTTAACGAGGAGAAAGAGGATATAGAACCAGCTGGGATCTTTCATGGAGCTGCAATTGGTAAAGGTTTATTGAGTGCACTTCAACTTCTAAAAGAACGTAGAGCTGTGGAATGGGCCGGCAAGAACATGACCAAGAAGAAACGTAAGCTGTGCAGGCCCAGGGAAAAGGAAGCGAGAAAAGCATTAAACATTATCAAGAAGAAATGAAGTTTAAGCAGATGCAGAGTTCTGATACGCCCTCTCTGTCAATGGAGAGAATGAAAGAAGCTCAAGCTCGAATAAAAACACCATATCTTGTACTCAGTGAGGAATGTTAAACCAGGGCAGACAAGAGGTCTTAGAATTGGCTTTGCTATAGCCACAGATTCTCTTCCCACCACCCATAATTGGGAAAAAAAAAACACGGTTGAGCACAAGAGAGAGGCTAGCTGATATCAGTAAAGGGAGATTCGACTAGCATGGCCCATCTGAAGAAGCCTAAGATTTGATTTTAATTTTTGTTAGAAATTACAGTTAGATTACTCAAAAGAAGGTGTACGTACCCTGCTGATATCAGTAAATTCTTTGAATAAATTTATGTTTGTTGCTCATGCATCATCATGTTCCTATCCAAATCCAGTCACTGGAAGAGATCTCTCCACCTGGATTGAATAACCAAATTCAAATGGCAATTAGAATAGATAACCTGGACATTACTCTGAAAAGATTAATATGCAACATACTTCGAATACATAACAAAACAAGCCAGAATCAGTTCATTAGTCACGGATTAACAACCAGTGCCCACCTGATCAGTTTGGCTAACATCAATTTTTTGTCATTACAGAAAGCCCCCACCGCCTGAAAAACCAGTTGTCCAACGCATCAATAGTCTGACAAAGAAAACAATCAAGAAGATAAGACTCCAAAGGTAACATCCTTACCGGCTGATGCAGAAAATATAC
>JAJJMA010337549.1:0-11286 GCA_023529015.1 Papaver nudicaule
CACAACTAAGGATAACAAGACGAGAGACTTCACCTTCACTAAGCTTAATACCTCAAGGTTGAACATTTACAAGGAAATCAAAGGGAAGCTTCCCATGGAAGATCCAATCGGAAAGGGTGTGCAACCCGAGTACGGGAGAAACAACAAAGACTACTGCGATGTCCATGACTGCAACGACCATTCACTTGAGAAATGCAGGCATATGAAGAGGGAGTTGGAAAAACTAGTGAGCAAGGGTGAATTAAAGAAGTACATAGCCATTGACTCCCATAAGGGAAAAACAGTGGAAAAGATCGTCAGGATAGAAATTCCTTGAGAAGCGCAGTATTTAAACTGCAACACCATCACCCATTCTATAGAGATGCCTCCAGAATCTTCTCTGGGAAAGGGCTCTATGGAGAGAATCCACAAGAGTAATGCTGATGGGGAAGAAATATTCAGCATGGCTATGGAGCTTCCGATGGAAGATTAGATGAAAAAGCCAATTTCATTCTCAGCCTCTGAAGTACCTATGAATGGCAAAGCACATAACGATCCTCTAGTAGTAACTATGATGATCGCGCAGTGGGGCATTCCGAAAATCCTTGTGGACGGGGGAAGTTCTGTAAAAATCTTGTTCTACAACACATTCGTGAAGATGGGTCTAAATGATGAATCTCTGGTCCCCTCAACCTACATGGTCTACGGATTCAATGGTTCATCTACCAAGCCCAAAGGAGAGATTACTCTAGAAGTACATGCTGGAAAAATCATTACATGTACAACATTCTGTGTAATTAATGTCGTGTCACCATACTCTGCCATCATGGGCAGATAGTGGGTTCACGGTATAAAAGGAGATTCCTCCACTTATCATCAAAGACTCAGATTCCCCACTCCAGGGGGAATAGATGAGATCGTCGGAGATCCCAAAGAAGTCAGGTATTGCACAGAAGTAGAGGTGAATAATTGTTTTGAGAAGGTTAATACACCTAGAAACACAAAGAAGAGAATTCTGGGCCAAGAGTGTCATAAAGAGATCGGTGAGTTCATTGAACACTCCATCTCTGCCAAAAGCATGAGACAAGAAATCACCAAGGGTAAGGGAATTGGGGACAAGCAAGAAGAAGAAGCTATCCGATTGGCTTGTCTAGAGTCAATGGTTCAGAAGCTAAAAGAGAAAACTGTCCACCAAGTCTTTGAAGATACCCAGATGGCACATGCCTCTGGAAAGTTATAGTAATCAAAGGCTTAGACTGAATTAGGGCCTCAAAAGCCTGTATTCTACACGTCCGAGCCGACAAAAGAGGTAGATATCGGAGGCCCAACGGGACCAAAAAAGGTTAAAATCGGGACCCTCATAGATCCAAACCTAGAGAAGAAACTTGTAGAACTCTTGGTGAAGTATGTCGATGTGTTTGCATGGAGGATAGAGGATATGCCTGGGATAGACTCAGAACTATGCCTAAAACATCTGGAAATACTTAAAAGACATTAGCAACCATCATCTGCGAATAAGTTCTGAAGCTAAGCCTATTAGGCAGAAGATAAAGAAGATTGCCCCTGCCTATCATGAAGTAGTCCAGAAGGAGCTCTTGAAGATGGAGAGGGCAGGAGTGATTAGGGAAGTACAGTATCCAGTGTGGATATCAAACATGATACTTGTCCCGAAGAAAAACAATGCTGGGGTACGTGTATGCATAGATTTTAGTGATCTGAACAAAGCATGCCCCAAGGATAGCTTCCCCTTACCGAGTATAGATCCAATAGTTGACGCTACCTCTGGGAACGAGTTATTGTCTTTCATGGACGGGTACTCTGGTTACAACCATATCCCTCTGGCAAAAGAGGACGAAGAGCACACTACATTTTTCACTCCCATTCGGACTCAAAAATGCAGGGGTCACCTATCAGAGGCTCATGTCCAAAATGTTCTTACCTTGGATTCATAAAACTCTGGAGGTATATGTGGATGACATGCTTCTTATCTTGGATTCATAAAACTCTGGAGGTATATGTGGATGACATGCTTGTTAAGAGCATAGAATCCAAAAATGATGTCAAAGATCTAGAAGAAATTTTTGGACAGATGAGAAAGTTTCGCATGAAGATGAACCCTCTCAAATGTGCATTTGGGGTTACCTCTGGAAAGTTCCTAGGTTACATGGTCAGCAAGAAGGGAATACAGGTAGACCCAGATAAGGTCCGAGCTATTACTGAGATGCCCTCACCTGTGACTCTGAAGGATGTCCAGAGACTCAATGGAAGATTGGCTGCATTGGGAAGATTCATTGCAAGATCTTCCGATAGATTGAAGCATTTTTTCAACATTCTGAAGAAGGGCCAGAAGGTCATCTGGAGCAAGGAATGCGAAGAGGCATTCTAGTACATCAAGAAGTATTTGTCAAGCATGCTAATGCTACATAAGCCAGAGCCCGATAAACCACTGTATGTTTATCTGGCAGCAACTCCCCATTCCATCAATGCGGTTCTCTTACGCATTGTGGAAAGGATGAGCAAATTCTTGCTCATTCTCCTGAACAGTGCTTTTCTCCTCTAATATAGATTTCTTAGTTCTAATCCTTTTTCTCTTGACATGCGGTTCATCTCTCTTTAAGAATCTTTTGTTAGAAGAAGAGTTTGAAAACGTACCTTTCATTTCCTTTTTGTGATATGATTCACGAATCATCTGCAATGAGTTTGATAGCCTGGTTGCTCTTCTTTGTAGTTTGTTGACATATCTAACCTTTTTCTTATAGCGATAGCAATGAGAGTAGTTGTGACCTTTCATGCCGCAAAAAATGCAATATTCGAGTAATTCTGGTTTCTTGGAACCAAGGTTTCTCATAATGTCAACATGATTTTTCACGTTCAAGACATTGCTGTCAGGAATATAATCAATAGTCATTGCACAAAGTGCATAGTCTTCTATTTCTTCTTCTGATTCATAGAAGTCTGAAGTATCATCCAAGGTTGCTACAACAAGTGTTTTTCCTCCCGTGTATTTCCTTTTGTTTGCACAATTAGGTGCAAGATGACCAAAACCTTTTCACTAATGCATTGAGGCATATCATCATCCACAATTTCTAACTCTTCATTGGAAGGAGTTTTTTGTGGTTGTCTGTTTGATGAGGGGACATCTTTAAAACGTTTATTTCGTTTTTTCAGGAGATCTCGAAACTGTCTTGTGATATAAGACACTAATTGAGACTCATCTTGTTCTGATATAATTTGATCTTCAGAGTCATCAGAATCTTCTAAGGCTTTGAACGCTATATTGTTAGGCTTTGTATCTTTGTCAAAGATTTTAAGCTTAGAGATTAGAACACCCCTTTTTATATCATAATCATATGACTCCTGGATGACATGTTTCTTTGAATCATATTTAGAAGGTAGAGACCTAAAGATTTTCTCACAATTTCTCTCTTCAATTGTTTTTCCAAGCGATTGCGAGGCATTAACAATTGCAGAAGTTTGTGATTAAAATCTTCAAAGGTTTCTTCATCAGACATTCGGAGGTTTTCCCAATCTGATGGGAGAATTTGAAGACGAGTTTTTTTCTCTGAAGTGTTTCCTTCAAATATATTCTGCAGAGTTTCCCAGGCTTTCTTTGATGTACTACACGTAGATACATGATGTTGAAGATTTGGGGTAACTACATGGATGCTCGCATTAAGCGCATCTGAATCTATCTTAGCTTCTTTTCTTTCATCATCAAAATATTGTGAGGGAGTTTTATCCTTTAGAACATCAACGATTTTGATAGTGGGTATGGTAAACCTATCTTGCACAAAGACCCAACACTAATAGTCTCGTGATTGAAGAAAAGAGCGCATGGCGGATTTCCACCAGAGATAGTTTGTGCCATCAAAGACTGGTGGAACGTTCACATTAGCAGAATAATGTGAGTTCATAGTTCACGAAAGCGTCAAACACAGACAATTACTTCCTTTGCAAGGTGTTTGCCGGCTCTGATACCAACTGAAAAAGCGGGGATACCGAGATACACCACCAACTTTTAGTTTTCGTGAACCTAGATGATTATGGTTGTTTGAACGATCTCACAAATCAATATTCAAACAACAACCTGAGTATAGTTCAGAGAACCGAACCCTAACAAGAACGTAGTTCTTGTAGATCTCAACAGAGATGGATTCACTCAAAGGTTATGAATTAACAAACTTGCAATTACTTCTATTATATAGATCAGAGACAATATAATGCAGAAGGGAAAAATAATGCAAGACACCAGAATTTTGTTAACGAGGAAACTGCAAACCTAGCAGAAAAACCACGGGACCTCGTCCAGATGTGAACACCCTTAGTATGAACGGTATACATACGCTAGCCTACTCTTAGACTTCGGACTGGACTGTATCGAGACTGAATTCACCCTACAAACAATTCAGCTACCAATGTGCTCCTACGTCTCTTGGCTCCCGCAGTAGCCTACGTACTTGATTCCCCTAGCTGACGTCCTTTTACAAGCCTAGGAGTTGTTCCACTTCCCTTCGTGAAGACTAGCGTTACCCTGCCTCTAACAGGACGCCTAAAAGTATCCAAGGAATTAAACAAGAATACAATTGTGATTTCCTTTAGACTTAAAGTCAAGGTTAATGGAAATCGATATGTTGAATAGGGCTTATTGATCTAGCCTAAAAAAAATTACCTCCGAACGCGAGACGAACTTAGTATGAAACCTAGTTCGTGAATTTGCGTTTGGGAACTTCTAAGGTTTACGATTCAAGATCTATCTTACGAAGTTTCTATCAAATCTTGGTCGTGATAAGATTGAAATAATTCAATCGACCCAAGATACAAGATGGAATTTTACTTCCGACCTGTGCTTCACGATCCTCAAGTGAAGTCTTTTCAATAGTCGTAGTCCTAAAAGGACTTCGAGATGACGACCAACCTTTATGGAAGGATACACAAATGTGTAGAATACTGAGAATGTATCTTACAGAAGATCGTCTATTTATAGTAATCACCAAAGGAGGCTTTGCTTAAAGTTTAAGCAACCTTGAGTAGGGCTCAAGCAAGTTCCGGAACTAGGAAAGTCCATAGCTCGAATACCCATTTTCAATCTTCTAAGAATGTTGGACTAAGCCTAAAGTTAAAGAAGACTCAACCTTTTTCGAAGGTTCACGACTTCTGGTCCAATGCTTGTTTGGACATCGCTTTGCGACTTCTGGTCCAAATACTTAGTTTGAACATCGCTTGGATTAAGTTGTTGAATTCCATGGGCCAAGACATGACAAGTCCGAGAACTAATTATGTCTAGACCGAAAACTTCAAGATATGGAAGTTGGAAGTTTTCGCATGGCTTATATGAACGCGTACACAGAGCAGTCCTTAGGGTTCAGGAGAATTCAGGAGAATTCTTGAACTTGTATGTACGCGTTCATGAACGCGTTCATACCGACTTAACTCGTTCTCTGAAATCCCAAAGGTGGAATATGTACATGTACGTGTTCATGAACGCGTTCACCGTTTGGGGTTGTTTCAAGAGACAACTCAACATACTCTACCTATACAAATCATCACAAGTGTGACAAATGCAAAGGCGAAAATCCTAGAATACCTTCGGATCATATAAACAACATCATAGACTATTGGTACGATAGAAATGGTAAAAACGATACGGAAAGGGAATACCTTTCTAACCTTCAGCGAGGACGTTATGATTTATCAAGTAGTAAGCTTCAGTCTTCGTCTTCATTAGTCTTCGTCTCGATTACCTAGAACTATCCTAGTCCGAGTTGTAGAGTAAACTTATCAAGGATTGTGTTTTTGTCTCATAAACTTGACAACTGACTTGAGATAGCAACATCAGTGGGTTCAACCGAGCAATGCTCTAACAGTTGGAATTATGCTGGTTCGTCCGATTCACCTCCCTCAACTCAGAGTACTCAATATTCAAAATTCAAAACTTTCCTCAACAATCTGGAAATTTCGTGATTCACATAACTCCTCTACAATCTCTCAGTTGTCTGGAAATCCTCTATATTTCCTTTGCAAAATATCCAGTATTCTCAACCACGTACCTAACTCAATGCATGGGGATTATGTTTCCTAGTTTATCTTGTAACCAAAACCAACGTAATAAATGCATGCAAATCTTACTGCCTTATAACTCCCTACGTAATCCTTTAAATTTGACTCAAGAACCGACCTCATACCATCATCTCCAATACCCTAAATCCTATAGTTTTACACAATTCAGGAAGATGGCTACTCCATCAAACAGTCAAGTTTCACATATCACCAACAACATGAACAAAACAAGCCTTCATGATAAGCCTGCTAGACCCTTTAGTGGTCTAGGATATGCAAAAGCCCTTGCTGAAGCAGCTGAAGAATGGAGCAACAGTCTAATTAGCAAAAACAAATGTGATGAGTTAATTGAATCACACTTAGTCAAAGACAAAATCAATGCCCTATGGAAGAAATATAAAAGGAGGCACTTCAAGGTAGCGGGCAGAAACCTGTTTGTGTTCAAACTGAACTTTAAGAAATATTAAGAAGAAATTATGTCAAAAGCACAATGGAACATTAAAGGTTACTGTTAGAGCATGGCTCGGTCAACCTCACTAAGTGTTGGTATGTCAAGCTTAGTTGTCAACTTTAGTGATTAAAACTCGACCGCTAAACAACGCACAATTAGGTGCAGTCATGTGAGAGTTAGCTTTAGGTTGTGGAAGATTTTGGTAGGATTTAGAATCACTGGTTGAAGAGTTGAAGAAAGACTGAAGATCAAACGAAGACATCCGGCTTCATCATTCAAAAGGTTAGTGAATCTAAATAACGCGATTCCATTATCTTTTACACTTGTGCTACAAAAGACATAAACATAAGTCTCAGCTTGAGCTTTACGTTATGACTTGATCACTTGTGATCAGTGTGTCTTCTGATAACTCCGCTTTACCACTTGTGGTATTAGTGTGTAGTTATGACGTTCCAATATTGCTTAGAGCTTTCTTTTCTTCTCCGTCTCTAAGTTAATATAAAGGTTTTTCCTAAAACCTTTTCGAGTTGGATATAACAATGTGATGTTATCTCGGTAGTACTACGAGATTTGATCCATCACAATATTGTGTCTCTTCTTACCTAGTCTGACTCTGTCGGATTGATTGCATATATTTATATGAGTGTTTTTACCTGGAAAAACAATGCACCGTCTCTGGGTACTTTCGTAGTGTTCGAGATCAAAGTCGAACAAGACGAGCCTAAACCAAGTCAATGGCCGTTCACGTCTTGCTTCGGTCACAGAGAGGATAGAGGTTGATCCAGGGAGGGAAACAACGAAGAAACTTGAGATCAGGTTGAGGATGTGTTTTGGGTGTAAGAGTTCAAGATTTCCGTCGTGAAGGTGACTGGAAATCTCAAAGGCTAGAAGTGTGTTGGTTGCTCAGGTGTGTTTACTTATGAGGCTCTGGTTTATTCAGGTGTTCTGAATATCTGGTTGTTTTTGGATGATCTTCTTGCCTTGGAAGATAGAGGAGGCCTCTATTTATAGTTTTGAACTCACCTGATCTCTCGACAGAGAAGGTGGAAGTCGTGGAAGAGTGGAGGACATGGGTTGGTTTCCATAACTGCCTGAGTTGTGTAGAACATGTCCACTCGCGCCATCTTCTCGTAACTGTCCACTATCTCCATCAGTTTCTTTCAACTGCCGTAGACCGCCAGACCAATACCCCTAAAGTTATCCCCCCATGTGATGTTTTGATGTCTCGAGTGATACACAGATATTGCGTAGTTGAGTTGAGTTGAGCAGAGTCGTATGACAAATTGTCATGACCAACGAGAGTGTGGTGCCTCCAGGACACGAGTATAGGAGTGGCTTTGGCTATTTGGCCAAGGCCAGGAGTTCATAGCGCCATTGGCTTGTGGCGCCATAGCCCAAGAGGCTACGGCCTTGGCCTTTGGCCAAGGCAGTCTCCAAAGCGCTTTAGCGCTAACCTGTTATCATGGCGCCACGGTCTTGGCCTTTGGCCAAGATTAACTTCTAAAGCGCTTTTAGCGCTAGCTCTGTTATCATGGCGCCATGGCTTATGGCGCCACGGCCTTGGCCTTTGGCCAAGGCTAATTTCTCGTGAACTCATGGTTCGTGGTGCCATGCTATGTGGCGCTATTACTTTAGCATCTGGCCAAGGTCGACTTTGTTGCAGCTGGTGCGTGCTGGCTATGCCTTGGTTATGGTGTGCGTGTTTACGCTACAACATACTTGAAGTCATGGCGTGTTTATCCATGGTATGTTAGACCATCCTGAGTTTGGGATGAGGCCTGTTTAATCCTGTTTAGGCTGTTGTATGCCTCTCAGGGAGTTCTGGACAGGCCTAGAACTTCGATATTCCTGAGGTTTTCATTAAGACTCAAATGTTGAGTCGTATAAAGAGGAAATCCATGAGGATGCGTCTCTGTTAACTCTTCACCATGTACCATATAATGATCTGGTTCTGATGCCGAGAAATTCGAGGCGATGTCGACATGAAGCAGATTAATGGGTTTAATGTGTTGGTGAGATTATTAGTACTGCACTATGATATCATCCTCTCCACCGGGGGTTATAAGAGAACTCATAGAGTGTTTATTCAGCTCGTAGAACGGGTTGCATTCTGAGCTATGGAGATGTGCCTGAATAGGCAATTGCCTTTAAGTTAGGCCTATTTAGAGAGTGTTTTTACATTCTTATCGCTCTCTCATTTTTTACCATCTACAGAAAGTCCCCTGGTTAGTGTGGAACAGTAATGTTTCATACTAAGCACTCAGATGGTGATAACAATCCTATTTTTTAACAGGGATTCACAAGGGACCTGGTCTTAGTGTTAATGACCTTGAAAATCAACAGCAAGTTTGTGCGTAAAAGTTTTTTTTTTTATTATTGCATGTACACGTGAGTGTGGATGAGGGAGTGAGAGGGAGTGGCCATGGCGCCATGGGATGTGGTGCGGACATCCGTGGCCGTGGCGCCATTGTGGCGCTGATGCTATTATGGGGCCTTGGGCTTCCATCCTTCTTTTAGAGTTCCACTGGTATTAGGACTCTTAAAGGTTATGTATATATATATGCATGCCTAGGTTAAGTTTTCAACAAAGAAGAGAAAAGAGAGGAGGGTTTCCCAGAGCAGTATTTGTTTTCTTTCTTCTTGATTTACTCTCTTTAACTGTGTTTGCTAATCTCATTCATCATGTCATCAAGCGGAGCGACGACACGGAACAACAAGGTAACCTAGTTTTTTTTTTCTTTTTTTTTTCGAAACTCGCGCGTATATATATAGGGCGGGGGTTAGGTCAGTGGCGCCACACTTTGTGGCGCCATGAGTTTTGGACAACCTCGGCTTTTAGCCGAGGTCAAGTTGGTGGCGCCATGAACATGGCACCACAGGCACTCGTGCATTTTTTTATTTTTTTATTTTTTAGAAAACACTGCATGTATGTGTATATACAAGCATATATGTGTGTTCCGCTTGAGGGAGAAGCAAGTTAATGGCGCCACAGGTCGTGGCGCCCCATTCTTGGGCGACTATGGCCAATTCAGTGGCGCCACGTATATAGCGCCACTCATGTTCATGTTTGAAAAGAGATTTTCGTTGCGTATCTACTCTGATAAGTGTGCATGCATAGTTACTCATGTTATTAGAAAATATAAGCGGGAGTGACTTACTCGGAAATGTTTGTGTGTCGCAGAGGAAGCGGACCTCTAGTCACCACTCTGTCCGTGATGTTGCTGCTAGGACTCCCAAGTGTACTGATGGTTTTTCATATGTTCCTATTGTTAGGAACCCGACCGTCTTTGTTGGTCGTGGAGACTTTTCTGCCTGCTTCATCCCAAGGCAAGAAGACTTCGATAATTCTCTGAAGGTGATGCCGTCGGAGACAATCAGGTTTTGCATGGAATCCAAGGCGCTCGATGGTGCGCCTGTTGACTTCAGAGTTCCTCAATTCCCCGTGCCACTATGTGGTGCTTGGTATGACTTCATGTTGAATAACGAGAAGGTCAGGCCAATTCTGGAGCGATCAGGAGTTTTCTATGCGGTGAAGGCAACTAGGAACTTGAGGATATATAAGGACTCCGGTGCATTGTTACTTTCCTTCTTCGTTGGTGCAGGGCAACAAAGACTTTCGTGACGAGTTGGGGTGAGTTCACCATTTCTTTAGAGGCGATGGCTGCTTTATACCATCTTCCAATGTTAGGGAACCTCCCAGACAACTATTCTTCAGCTCAGAGCGCAATGATCGAGGTTTTGACCAGGAAGATCCGAGAACTGCAGGTACCCAAAGCTTACTCGAGCGAAAATTACATAGAGTAGACAGACCATTGGTATGTGGGTGGCGCAAGTCTCAATGGAGGCGTTCCCGAGAGCACCCTTTGTATTGCCGCGATCCTGGTACTCTGGTTGTCTAAGGACTTTTTTGCTGATGCCCCTCTTGGTACCTTGAAGCCTCATGTCGTCCCTCTTGTTGTTCTCCTAGCTCACGGTCGGAGCCTGCCCATTGGCAGCTTGTTTCTTGGTTCTCAGTATGCCCAGTTCGATGCTTTTGTCCGGGACATGGCGGTGCCTGGTGTTGATAGGGTTAGTACCTACGTAAACCCCTCATTTGTCCAGGCGATCTTGTGGGAGCATTTCACACCTCATAGACCCAGAAAGGGGCCTTCTTTGGGTAAGGCACTAAAGGGGAGCCCTTGCATCTTGCAGTGGAATAGCAAGTTGCCCATTCCTTCCCCGGAGTTAGGGGACTTGTTAGATGATGAGAGGAATGTCAACTTCCGCCCGTGGTATACTAATTCTTCCCCTGATATCGTACAACCCATAACTTTCACAGAGGATCCTGGTGTTGAGTTGCAATCGGGACCCCGAGAGTCGAGTGGTCTTACTATTGGGTAGGCCATCTTTATCAATAGCAGCACTCCTGGTTATATCCTTGGTTACTTTCACGGGGAAGAGGTGGTAATGCCTTACAATGTTGATCGAGCGGCGAGAGTGACGGGTTTCGATCAAGATGTTCCCAAGAGGTTACTCCTCGCGCCTTCTGTGGTTGAATTGCGGTCTTCGCTCGACGTATCACTACATCTCGGTCGTCGTTCTCCCTTCGTCTTCCGTTACAGACCAACGAGGATGACTCCTGAATATCACGAGTTTTGGAATGGTACTCTCAAAGTCCTTCATGGTTTCGTCAGCGGGGAGGTCAAGGTACTCCTGTTGCTCCCGTTCAGGTATGGTGGTTCAACTGTAATCCCTTCTTGGCTGCAAGATGTCTTTTTTTTTTTTTTAATAGTTTTACCCTTCGTTATTCTTCTACAGGT
>JAJJMA010337557.1:0-11340 GCA_023529015.1 Papaver nudicaule
GCGTGATTTGACCAAAATAAAGGCAAAAATGGAGTGGAGTAGGCAAACATATTTTAGAAAGTACAAAGGTCATCCACTTCTTCGTGGTTTAACTTCTAGAGTGTCGGGATGGGCCATAAATCACATGATGAAAGACTTTAAGTGGTATATGGAGCACGGTGTGCCGGATGATAATTGCAATTCTAAGACGATGTCGGGAATTGGACTACCTTGTCCGCATAAGCTTGGTAAGTACGTACACAGAATTGATATGAATGACATTGATCCGTTTTGGAAACAACTATCTTTCAAGATAAACTCATTTATCACATTCCATAATCTGGTTTTCGTATTCATAAGCTATTGGTCTGAAACTAAATGTTGTGACCAATGCGATAATACATATTCGTAACTATGTTTGTTGGGTTACAGTGACTTGAGAATCGAGGCCAGTATGTCTTGACCATGTGAGTTCTAAAAGGTCGAAAAGACCCTGGGGTTCCCTAAAGGTTTATGTGAACCGGAAAATATATACCTGTGCGTCGAGGCTAAAAAGGTGTTATGCTGAAACGGTTCTCGACCACATGGACTCTCAAGTACGACATCAAACATTTGTGGAGAATTTAATATGTGTTTCTTGTTTCGAAACCTTAACCAAGGTTTTGATAACAAAATCTAGATTTCGAAACCAAGCTTTAGGTTTCGCTATATGGAAACTTGATTTGGGAACCTTAATACGGTTCTGGTCATATAATGAACTTTAAGTTCCAAACCCTTAATTTGGTTTCTGCCAAAACAGATGTACACTTCGAAACCATAATATGGTTATCTCAGAATGCGTAACTTCGAAGTTCAAACTCTATCTTTTGATTTGTGCTTCAACGAATTAATGAGTTTGATATTCTCGGTTTGAAGTTTGAATTCGTTCATCTTCAATGTACAACTAAAGTGAGATTGAGTCATCATCAAAAATATGGTTAGTCTCTTCAGATAGGTAGACACATGATTTCTGATCAATAATGTACGTGATTAAAATCTTAGTATGATTTTACTACTCGATCATATATTCATTTGATTATTCATTTGATATTTTGATTTGAATTCTTGGATATCATTAACGTGACATCTATATTGGAATCAAGAATTCAGGAGATTTAACATTTTGCTATTACTCGTGGAATCTCGCACCGTACTTCCAATGGTATATCTAGTTGCGTGATTCGGAATGTCTGTTGAACCTACGTGTTCACTTAAGATTAACACACAAAGCTTGTCCACGTCTGTTATGATACGTTTATGCGGAACGTTGAACCAGATCTCACTTCCACCTAGGTTCATCTGATTAGCCCAGCAATACCAAGGAAGTAATGTCGACATTGTTAAAGTTGATGACGACATTTGGAAGTAATAATATCTAAGGAGATTTTCGAAACATTAGGACACGCTTCGAATTGAGCTCTTTCCCAGGGAGCATATTTGGTAAGCGTTATATTTCGAATTAAAAGAAATATCCAAATATACCTTAAGATATTATTTGCTTTGATTTCTCTTGGCTAAACATCTTTCGAAAATATATTTTCTTTATGAATTATATTTTTCTTAAATGTAAAATGCTAGAGTATTAGTTCTCATTAAATGCTATGAGAATAAATGAGGAATTTCGGAATTAATATGTAAATGTTCTTTGTGGAATTTCCGAAATTAAGTTTGCCTCATTTCAAAGCTAAGGCTTAGTCAATATAAATAGGAGTGGTATCTCTCCTAAAAGCTTTATCCCTCTGCCAAGCTCTTCTTCGGAATTGTAAGCTTGTGTTTGTCGTTTTTCTTTTCAGTTACCTTTGAGCTTTTGCTCTTGGTGTAGAATTGCGTGAAAGTATTCTCTAGGGATCGAGAAGCTTAGAAGTACCTCTACGGGAAACTAGTTTATGTTTACTAGTCTTATTTGTATCTACTTGTGTTTTGTTCTATCACGTCTATCAAACCTTGCGATCTTGTTTATTCTATGGTCTTTCTCTTCTGCTATAAGGCCACTCAAGATCGTTGTGATTAGAACATACTCTTTATCTATTAACCTGGATTTGTCAGCAAGCCGCTTTCGGTTTGTGTGCCTAAACTATAGATATTGAGTGGAATCAAGATCATTGTTATTTGATTTGTTCTTTGCAGGTACACCGTTCTTCAAGGTCATATCATATCGTACTTGCTACAGCTATCTGCTTGATTCCAACTGGGACGACAAGGTTGCTCTTTCGGGAGTTTAGGTCTTGAAACCTTGATCGATATCTCGAGGTGTTTATTGCCTAAGTAAACTCAATATCCTCGCTTTTGGTGTAAAAGAACTTCGGTGAAATATCTGTTAGTTACCAAGGATATCATTTAGCGATTTGACCTGCCGCTATTTGGTTGTTGTCCACTAAGGTTGTAATCGTCCGATTGGAGGTCGGGTAGCGATAGTCCTCGCGACGGGCTGTGAGGCAACTCTTGCGTAAGACAGTAAAGGACGTCTGTTTGCGTAGGGGAGTACATGTGCGTGACCACCTTGCTGTGGTTGAAGGCGTAGGAATACTGAGGGGAAATCTTTGTGACTAATAGTCGTATTAGGGTCATATTGTTTGCACCAGCTAGTCCGAAGTCTGAGAGTAGGTGTGTTGGCGGCTTAATTCTTAAGAGTATTCAAAACTGGACTAGGTCCCGGGGTTTTTCTACGAGTTTGTAGTTTCCTCGTTAACAAAATCTTGTGTGTACTTTACTTTACTTCCGCATTATATTTGAGTTATCATCTAAAATTAAAGTGTCGTATGTTGATTGACATAGTCTTTCGGATTCTTGTATTAACTCCCTTGTGTGAATCAATCAGATCTGATGGAGATCTTGTTCTTGAGTTCTTGATTACAGGAACCGGTCAAGGTTTGACTTATAGGTGGACTAAAATAAAAGATTGGTGGTGTACTCGGTACCCTTGTCTTTTCAATTGGTATCAGAGCAGGCAAACACCTTAAGATCTGTCAATCTGTGTTTGGCTCGATCCAACCTATAAGAAAAACATGATAAAGAACACTGATTCATGTCTTGTCAACTTGACACAAAATTTGAATAATTCCTGTTTTGGATATGCACTTATTGCAACCACTCATTTACAAGAAGATCCTGATATGTCCCCTTAATCGTGGTCATGTTATTTTTGGTAATAACCCCTACTACGGATCTGACATATCAGACTCAGACGCTGAAAGAGAAGCTAATTTTCTATTAGCCAAACTCTTAAATCCTTTAAATATGATCAAATCAGAAAACAAGCGGTTGAGATCTGAATTGACTCATACAAAGGAAAACGTCAGAGTTAAGGATCAACTTATTAAAGAGTTGAACATGGAAAATGAATCTCTAAAAGAATCTGCCGAAACATTGAAGATTTATGTTGCAGAAAACTCAGATAATATCAGTCACTTGCAATCCATGATCAACGCACCACATGAATCTGATCAAATTGCTCGTGTCACTTGTGACTTGTCAAAGGCTATTACTTCAGCGACCACATGGCCCATGGAGTCAATCAAAGAGCCCATGGTTATTCACAGTATTCTCCTTTATCTTTTTCTTCTCAGTAAACCAGCTCGACTCTTTTCAAATAAAGTTTTCTATAGTTCTCCATGATGCAGACTAGAAATTCTTGCACAAGACCTCAATAATCAGGTAATGGTTGTAATTCCCACCTTCTTTTTGGTGTACCATCGATTCCTAACCCTGATTTGTGTATAGGACATGTATTTTCAGTTTTTCCCTCGGAACTAAAAAGTCATTTCCCGCAACAAAAACCCCCTTTCTACTTTAAACCCTAAATCCTTTTACTGTCCCTCTCTTCTTCTACTGCAAAATCTCTTCTCTTCCTCCTCCTGAACAAAGGGTTTCAATGGGGAACTTCAGTAAGCTCCCATCAGATGTCATTTTAGAGATCTTCTGTCGCCTACCAACTGAGGATGTTCTTGAGTGTAAATTGGTATCCAAACCATGGAGAAAACTGCTTCAACGTCCATCATTCTCACAGAAGCACCTGAATCATCTCAACAATCACGATTCTGGTAAGTTGAGTTTGTTGTTGTATGCAAAAGTGTCTGAGAATAAACCGCTTTACTATACTGAGTACGATGAGAGCTTAAACTGTTTTAGTAGAACAAAAAGGTTCAATTTAAGACTTCCATTCAAATCTTATCGCATCCTTGGTTCTTGCAATGGCTTAATTTGTTTGAATGCACACTTAGATAGTATGTATTGGCAACCTGCTTATATCTGTAATCCGATCACCAGAGAATACGTTCTCCTTCCGAAATTTGATGGAAAAAACGACTTGTTAACTGGATTTGGGTACATTCCTTCAACCAATGAGTACAAAGTTGTTAGAATCTGTAAGTTCCCCATCCAAGACCCAAAATATGGAATGATTCAGGTATATACTCTTGGCAGTGGGAATGGGTGGAGAAATGTGGGAAAGATGGACGGCAATGTGGCGTCTTTTGGTTGTCAAGGTGTGTTTGTGAATGGAGCTATTCATTGGGTGAACTGGAATGCAACCATTGTTGCCTTTGATTTGATCGATGAGGGATTTCGTGAACTTCCATCACCGCCTTGTGAGCCACCTATGGTTGCTGAGCTACGTGTTGTAGGAGATTTTTTATGTGCATTTTATAGCAACGATATTGTTTACGACTTATGGGTTTTAAAGAAGAGTGAAAGTAATCATGAGCTGTTTTGGAGTAAAGAGTTCAGTAGCATCAAAGCCAGTCCAATCACATTTACAAAGAGTGGTGGACTTCTATGCTATCATTATTATGATAAAAATGTGTATCTATACCCTCCAACATCTTTCAGAATGCTTGTGAATTGTGGAAACAATTTTACTACTGGAGTCTGTCACAAGAACACCTTAGTGTCCCTGAAATCATTAGGAGAAGAAGACACGAAACTGATGGATTCAGGTGAAAGAGCAAGAAGTAGCGGGGAGTGCAGAAAGCAGAGATCATTAGCAATTGAGCAGAAGAAAGAACAAGGTCTCTAAATGCATAAAAATTGGTATGTTTCATTCTGGTTTTTTAGCTTTTTAGAAATTGCAGAACAATGATCTTTTTTGAATATAACTCAATTGACAACTCAATTTACAATTTGAATTGCTATGTTAGTTGGAAATGTTTCGTCTGTAAACATTATTCGTATAGGCAGGAAAAGGTGTGATAATTGAGAGAGTTCTCAGTGGTTCTAGGCAATATATTTGGTTCCTAATTCTTAGAATGTTGCCATCTTATGATTTAATGTGTGATTTTAAGTTGCTGAAACAGCTGTTTGAATTGGAAATGGCATTTCCCCCCTCATTAATCAATGAATGGCATAGGAATAACAAACACTAGCAGTCAGAACCTTGTCACTGTATGCAAAGTGGGTGATGCTGTTTGAGAAATACCGAAGATTCTTGGAGATGAAACATATTTCGTAATAATGCTTGTTTTGTGTCTTACTACTTAGCTTACTTGTTAGTCTTAGATTAGCTTTCTGGTTACTTAAGCAAGGTGCCTCTCACGCGGCCAACTTCAGGATTTACAACAAAAGTTCTTTCGAGAGGGAGTAATTTGGGTATCCCTTTTGATTAAACAAGTTTACTCTTTTGCATGTTTACATCTTTTATCCATACTTCGATCATATTATATGCTGTGAAACTGGAATCTAAGAACTCCCTTAGTGGTTCATCAAGATTGTATGCGTGCTAGTTTGGGCTTATTTGTGCTTGATAATTACGGCTGTCTTTTCCCTCCTCGATGTGTTCTGTAGACCCTGCTTAGAGGTTGTTGGTTTTCCTCGTGAAATTCTACTTTTTGTGGTAGTGTTGTACAAAAGAATCCAGTAACCCCTATTGCACGAAATGAAATACCCTGAGCCCCGTATGACTCCAAAAGGGTGGTGAATATTTTGGGCGTCTAGGTTATTCATATCATATGCAACATTGGACCACCAGTAGACTTGCCTCCACCCTTTGCACTCATATGAGTACATTACATGCCGCAATAGGATCTATCCCCAAATTCAACCACTTTGGTTGCTGTTACTGTGTTGGGTCTTGTCCGCTTAAAACCCTAGCTAGGCCAAGTAAGAATATCTGACTGACACCGTCAGAATAAAAAGAATGCGTTATGTGAATTTTGCATGTTTTTGTTTCCTTGAACTTGGTGCAATGGGGGTGTGATGCAGACTTTGATAAACTCAATTCGCTTATGCAAACAGAATTTGATTAGTAGATGCAGGGAAGAAAAGTGGCATCCATAATTGTACTATAGAATCTATTTGGTACCAAATGATGGTAAGCTACTGAGCTTAAGCCGAGTAGTAATCAATTAGATACATTTCCTCTTTGAAGTTTTAACTACTTGTTTTGGATATTTTGTTTGTCCTTGTTGTTTACTTGTTTGTCATCTTGCACTTCCGTTAGTGTTCTGTTCTACCTTAGTACGGAACCCTGCATCATTCCGTCATTTCTTCGATACTGCACTTGATTACTATAATACCTCTAGATTTATAGTCGACATTGTTTGATTTTTTGTGCTGAATGCACCTTTTTTTTTATTTTTCTTCCATTGTCTAAGTTTCAGTTATTTGCCAGAATCCTTCCCATGTTTCTCTGTGTAATGCCTTATGTCTCCCATCTTTGTCAATTTGCAGGTTGCTGAATTTGTATTTAAAGAAGCCTCGGAGTTGGCAACATTGGCGTTAAGAAGAGGAACATGCAGTTTTTTGGTACTTATGTTGCAGATGAAAGCGACAAGTTATGAACTTTTGTAACAGGGATTCAGAACCAATTTAATCTAGATGGAATTGTTATTGGTGTGTTACAACAAAGTAAACCATCAGAAATAAGAACTGGTAGTTTCCCCCAGTGAGGAAGGGTGAACTGGTTGTCGTTTTTTCTTGTTTTGCTTCTTAAATTTATGTTAGCTTATACTTACAGTGTCAGGATTTTGGCTTGAAAACTAGCATAACCCAAATCTTGAGTTTTGAATTTATATTGACCATTTAGAATTGTTGTGCAATGCAGAACCTTTAAAAAAGAACCACTTATTTCGCTGCCAAATTTTGCAGCTGAGGTATGTTACCAATTGCAATTAAACAAGTTTTGGTAGACTGGACTTGATCCTGTATATTTTTGTAAGAGGTTTTTGTTACAATTGGCTAATCAATCCAACAAGATTCTTGCAGTCTTTATCTGCATACTAGGTATGTCGACCACAGCAGGGCAAATAATACAGTCCTATTTCAGTAGACTTCTGGTTGGGACATGTCAATGGGGTTGAACGTCTGATAACGATATCCCATTGGTACTATAGATTTTATACTGATGCACTAAGGCAGCGTTGGCATCTCTACTTCCTTTTTGAAAAGTTGGGAGAGAAAAGAGGCCAGAGAGAAATTGAAGAAAAAAATCTTAAGTCAGAAGTTTCAAGGGGTAAAAAAAGGAAAAAAAGGAAAGAAAATTGGAGATGCGGGGTATCGATCCCCGTACCTCTCGCATGCTAAGCGAGCGCTCTACCATCTGAGCTACATCCCCGATGTGAGTAAAGAGAAAAATTTAGTTAAATAACCTTAGTCAAGATGTAGATTGTGCTATGCCGAATGCAAAACGTATTGTTATTCTAAAGGAATTAATTTTAAAGACTGCCTTGGCACTAATTTACTAGAATGTTCTTGCATTACAATCGAATCAGTTGAGGTGGGATATACAAATAATATACATTCATTTTAAGGATCATTGAGTATAAATATTTGACCATGATTTTTTCTTGATATATTTGTTTTTGTTGGAAAATGATACTAAAACAAGGGTGAAGAAGAGAATAGTTGTCTCTGACTTCAAAGCTCTACGCAGATTCTTTTCGATAATTATTCGACTCTTCCCACAACAAATTGAATTCAAGGCTTGTATTTCAAGAAATCATATTTGATTATGGATATCATTTAGACGGATATTTTCTAAATTTTTCTTGTTTAAATCTTTTCTGGGTAGCGTTATACTTACAATATACGTAGTTTCATAGATGGTATATCTACGATGTAGTTTCCTCCAAATCTCAAGCACACTTTATTTTTGTATACTTCCATATTTCCTTGCCAACATTCCATCGTGAAACTCAGTTACATTTGATTATCAATTATCTAGTATAAAATTACTTACATGAAATAAAAGAAAACCATTGGTTCTGTAGTTTATCTTATAAGCCTTTCTTCTCAATTTACCTCACACCATATGTATAGTGCATGAAACTAGCACAAAACTGTGATGAACCTCTAGATCAATACACTAATGACATGATATTTGTTCGAACACACATTCTTGACTAGGAGATAGCTAAATGTGTTAGGTGTTGGGAAAGCATACGAGAGCCGTTATTTGGCATATCAACCATTTACGGTCGAGGGGGTGATCGAGCTGAATAGTCAACGGCTCATGCTCGCATTTCTCGTTCATACTCTGCTTCGGGCCTTCGACTTCCCATAGTATTTATCCAGCCTTCTGGGCCACATTTGTCCAGCCCACGTATTTATCGTTCTTTACCCATTGACTTTATCCTAATATCGCATTTGACAAGGTCAACCATGAGACAAAAAACATCTTTTTCAACCCGCATTTTACACTTTTACAAGTGATGTACGAAACAATTTGATATTTGCATGAGGAACAAATATAAATGAGTGTCATTTGTCACCAAAGTTTAACAGATTTTATCTGGGGTTTTGTACATTAAAATTCCCCTCCATTGAATCTTGTTGTCAATCAACTTAACAACCCTAATTCTACTTCCCTAAATTAACTCTAACTTTCCAAACACAATCTGAATATATCTCGATACTTATCTTTCCTCTGCCACAGTGGAGTAATTCTTTCTACCTTAGATATAAGTCGAGTTATATATATCGGGGGTACAACTTTGTTATTTTTAAATAATTCTTCTTATCTAAGATTTAAGAATTGGATTACCCCATAAATGGATTCCCAGGAATCCAATTCTCCCAACCGAACGAGGTGTTACATGAAAGGAGAAAATTTAAGTCTTCCTGGTAATAATAACTCGAACATTCCTTCTCTGAGATTACTAAGTGGTAGTCCAATTAAGGGTCATGTTTCTTCTAGCAACCATTGTTCATCATCTGGACTGAACATCGACCTCAACAACGAATTCACCGAAGAACAAATCTCGTCTGTGAATGCTTGCATCAGTCCAACTTCCAAACTCATATCTGGTTTGAAGAACAACTCGCCAAAGAATCGGCCATGCAAATAAAGAGAATGAGTTCCTGTTCATCGTGTTGACTCATCGATTCCATCAGACTCACCAGAAAACAACATCCCAACTGAGTTGGCAGATTGCATGAAGGAAAAGGGATATGAGCGGACATATGTCACACCCGGAAAGGCTGCATCAGTTAATACCCGTACACCTGCTTCAAATACACTGTCAACTGCCAAATTGACTATTGACATTCCTCCGACAAGGATATCCACTGTCCCAATCAATCAGGATCCGAAGAACAAAGGTAAAGATTCGCATGTCATTAATGGGTCGTTCTCTACTCCAGCTCACCCGGGTTTGGGTTTCAACCTGTTGGTTTTCAGAGTTCCATGGAACCAAAGGAAAACCCGTCAGCCAGGATCCGACAACCCTGTATCAGTTCAACCATCACTCACCAAACTCCTCAGTCTCCGGGAATTCGAAGAACTCTTCCAGAAGCGAAAATACCCACTGTCTAGCTACTTGACTCCAAAATATGCGAAGGAAATTCTGCAATATCTTCAACAATTTAACGCACACATCAACATTGCAATTACCTTAGTCGATGGAATTCCCTCAATTGTGGTTATTCATAGGCATAACAATCATCCAGTGCACACTTATTCCAGAATGAGTACTGCAGCTCCTCAGCCATGTTCTAAGTTCTATGATTCTACACAAGATTTTGTTGTTGCTTCCTCCGCATCAAAAGTTTGAAAGGTAAAGAATTTAATGGATATCACAGATAGCCTGCTAGAAGCCACAATACTCAGATGGAGAAACCAACTGAAATAAAGAGGAAAGAAATTTTGAGCAATTGTGACTCGAGTGTTCAGAATGATGACACCCCTGTTCGACAATCGGGTATTGTTAAAGCCCCTACACTCATTTCATGTACGGTTGAACAACACTCTACTAGCAACATCAAACAACAGTGTCAACATTTCTTCAAACATACATCTTCATCTGCATTCAAGTCCGTTAAAACCTCTCAAAAGATCACTAAACCAGTTCCAAGAATGCCTGCATCTCAAAGACAAATGGCAAGGACGACTTGGAAACTCACACTTGAGGATGATGAAGTATAAGTGGTTGACACTCTAGCTTCTAAAATGCGAGTTGTGACCAACCAACACTCGCATAATCAATGAGTCGTTTTGGAAAGAACTGTCAATTGATTCATCAACAACTGACAGTTACTAATGGAGGTCCCCCTCTATTGATGCTTTCCAGTGGTCATATTGGAGTTTGTATATAGGAGTCTTAGATTTTGTCTTCGATGGCACTAATTTTGGGTTGATATGTGTTCAGGTCTATCCTTGCGGCTTAACAAATGCCTTTATGCAGCAGATACTGCCAACTTTGTCACATTTAAGGTTTCTTCTGGAGCTACGTCTCATTGGCCACTCTTACAATCGCGTCGTACTATTGGAGAGTAGACCTCAAGTCCTATTTTTTTCTTCACAATTAACTTGGGCGTTCAACACTTCAAATTGGGTTGTTCTTACGACTTTCTGGGAAACAGTTCTTTCGAGGGATGTCATGTTCCTCAACCATCCACACTAACTTTATTTTTGGTGCTACCTTCTAATAGGCATAGTTGATTTTGCTCAGGGATCTCAGCTCACGGTAGTTTGCACATTAGTGGTCTTGTCATCAGCCTAGAATTCCAGAACCTTTTATGGTGTTTATACTTCTTTAAATCCCTAATGTCTATATTGTTTTTGATGTAGTTTGTATGGTTGCACTAGTGCAATCCAAAGTTGTAAAAACCTTATTCCTTGTTTTATAAATAAAGTGCCAAACTTTCAAAAAAAAAAAAAATCTGGAGCTAGAGAAGGGATGATATAAAGAAAATATATAAAATGTGTGGGATATAGTTGTTTAACTATATAAGGTGGCACCAAGTCTTTTTCACCCAGGCACACTTTTAGCCGTCCACTACAACCATGAAATATGGTTTTTGGTCCATATAACATGTTTTCTGCAAATTTTGATGAGTAAATCTTAATGCAAATCCAATAAAAGAACAAGAGAAGTATTATCCAATGAAAGA
>JAJJMA010337573.1:0-15877 GCA_023529015.1 Papaver nudicaule
CTTTCCGGAATAGTTTTACCATAAGTGTGACAGGCATTGACTATTTCAGACAATTTGTGATTAAAATCTTCAAAGGTATCATCCTCAAGCATTCGAAGGTTTTCCCAGTCGGACATCAGATTTTGAAGTCTAGCTTCTTTCTCTGCTGCATTACCTTCGAACACATTCCTTAATCTTTTCCAAGCCTCGTGGGAGGTTTCACATGTAGCTATGTGATGGAATAGATCAGGTGTAACTGCATGAATGATAGCATTAAGCCCATCATAGTTTTGCTTAGCGGCGAGAGTTTCCTCTGCATCATAAACCGCTATGTCTTTAGGAACAGTTAGGCCATCAACTACAACAGTAGGAGGTACGTATTCCTTCATGACATAAACCCAAGTTTTGAAGTCTCGGGCTTGCAAAAACGAAGTCATTGCAGTCTTCCACCATAGGTAGTTTGTGCCATCGAACTTTGGTGGTACGTTACAAGCTCTTACGCTTTGGTCCATGACTCACAAGCCTAGTTAAACACAGACAGTTACGTCTTTAGTGTGTTAACCCGCTCTGATACCAACTGAAAAAGAAGGGGTACCGAAATACTACCAACTTTTCGTTTTGGCTCGTGAGTCTTATGGTAAAGAGTTTGGACGATCTCAAAAATCAATATCCAAACATCTAACCGGAGTAATCTCGACAGTTAGGTAATAACGTACTACTTGGTGCTTTAATTATAAATCAGAGTTATAATGCGGAAAGTAAAAGCACACAAGACACCAAACGTTTTTTTAACGAGGAAACTGCCTTGCAGAAAAACCTCGGGACCTCGTCCAGTTTGAACACCGCCCAGTACAAACTGACTACAAACACTAGCCTACTATAAGACTTCGGTCTGGGATGTAGCAGAGACCAACTCAAGCCCTCCAAGCGAATTGGCTACTGTCGCCTTCCTTACGTCTCTGGATCCCCCACAGATCGTCACGCACTTGATTCCCCTAGCTGACGTCCTTTACAGGCCTAGGAGTTGCTTTGACCGATGCCAAAGGCTTTTGTCAGCAATACTGGGTTTTAATCCAAAACTGTTGACTTATGGTGTAACTGTCCTCTATCAGTTTACCATAAATAAGATGACTTCCTTCGGATTGTCAAATCCAGGTCATACGGAAGTCTACTTAACAAATCAGGGCTGACATGCACCTTGCAACGCCCAATCTGTATCTACCTCAGTTATAGATGAAGAACCACTAGGGAACTTGTATAACTGGAGCCAACTAGGTCTTACAACACCGAGTGCAGCCGTGCGTTGCTACCTTTCCAACCTTTACGTAACTTAACTAGTTCTTGAATAGCCGTATAGCAGAAGAGACGGACTTTAGAATAGACAAGAACTAAGATAGGTTACTGAGGTTACAGGTGATTCTGATCAACCGCTGAGGGATCGATCTACCTGTGCTTCCCAACTCTCAAAGGAAGTCTTTATAGTCGTAGGGAGTTCCCAGAGGAGCTGCAACCTATAGAGGATGACTATACCACAACAAGCCTTCACCGAAGTGAAAAGAGTTTACGCTACTCTCCCTGAGGACCTTCACGTATGCTTGATGCTTGCGGTATTTGTCCTTAGACACCTCTATTTATAGCACTCAATAAGATAGGTTGCTTTGGAATTAAGCAATCAATTACTTGTCCCACAAGTTAAGGAAACCCTAAACTTGCCAACCAAGTAATACAGATTAATCTCAATTGAAATTCCTTTTTAGATTTATCTGCCAAGTGTTTTGTTGGCTCTAAAACACTTCAAGATAGGAATCCAACAGACCAGAGATAATCTTATCTTATTGACTCATTGAGGATCGTTAGATGGAACACAAAAGGTATTTATGTTTTACACAAGTCCATCTAAGAGATAAAGGAGTTGGAATTTGACTCAAAGTGAAAATCTAGAAGATATTCACGCAATTTGACTTTCCAGAAACTTCTCTGCGTCAGGTACACGTACAGGTTCGTGTACTAATGCGACACAGGAGATTTCTGGACCAGGTACGCGAAACCGGTTCGGGTACCGTCCAAGTCAAATTTTGGTCAAACTCTGAATCCGCTGGAAGAACTGGGCTGAGCCAGAACTTAGACATGAGAATGTCCTCAGCTATGATCCATGGACTCTTTGCTCAAGAGTACTCCTTAGATTCATCCATATCCAACATAACAGTTTGCAAGCAAACTATTGAAATGGTCATATGGCGTCGAATCTATCTCATATGTTCTTGATTCACAGTATTCGTGGGATCAAACACTGGTCATGACATAAAGCCATGTTACACAAGAACACGATCTCAATCGCTACATTACTACTAAAGTAGTCGACTATATTTCGAAAGAATAGAGAAAGTAGAATAGAAGAATAATCCGTAAAGTCATAACTCCTACTAACCTTTTGTCGATGAAGAATAATTGATGTCTTCTTTGTCTTCACAGTCTTCGTCTTCAAGGTCTCTACTACTCTGTCTATATCCCATTTCCGAAATCTAAACTCTAGTAGGCTAAATCAAGAATTGTATTTTGACACCTAAAACTGACAACTAGCTTGACATACCAACGCTAGTGGGTTTGACCGGACAATGCCCTAACAAATGCTATGTAAGTTATTATCATTTTAACGTGCGTTATAACGGTTAAATGGCAAAAGAAAAAACAATGTATGATTTCAATTTTTCCATCTAACGATTATAGCATGTACGAAAACAGTTATAACGGGTCTGACGGGTGTGAACATGTTAGACCAAAAAAAGCGCTATGCAAGCTATTATCATTTTAACGGGTGTTATAATGATTAAACGGTAAAAGAGAAAAATATACAATTTGAATTTCCCATCTAATGGTTATAGCATGTATGAAAACAGTTATTAATAAATTTTGTTCTTTCTCTGTTTTCGTAAATATTTTTTATCGAGCACAGTTATCTGGATTTGAATAATTTATATAATAATGATTCCTTAACCCAATATCCTGATGGGGGACGGCCAAATTACTTAGCAGGTGAAAAAAATATGCAAGGGAAAAAACACGAGGAAGGTGCAATTGAAAAACCCATGGGTAGACTATTTACTTCGGCCAAATTAGGTTAATTATTGGTTCTACCAGGAAGGGGCGGATTCGGTTTCGGTTTTGGTTCCTAATTAAACCGTTTGCAGTTTTCCGCTTAGGAACCACCATGGTTCTACCGGATGGATGCCCACCGTGATGACATTTTTATATTGGGATAAATAAAAACTAAATAAAAATTTGTAAATTTAATACCCTTTTTTTAAAACAATTAATCAACAAGAAAAATATTAAAATAAGATTTAAGATATTTTTATACTCCACTTCAGCGAGTACCAGTCCGGCGTGTGCATAAGTATTTTACCGGTTCTGATTCCCACTAATTTAGGAACCGAAACCTCTAGAAATCGAAACCGACTAAAATAAGTAATTTTGATTTTGGTCCATGTGAATGGTGACCTGTAATCGTTTCATTGACACCCCTAAATATGGCTATCATGATAAAAACGGTAAGTAAGGCATTCAGAGTTCAGACCATACTATATGTATTACAAATTGGTAAGTTTACATTTTTCTCTAAAACTCATTATTTTCTCAAGAACCAACGATCAGATGGATGCCAAGTATTTTAATTCCACTAATTTAGGAACTTGAACCGACTAAAGTAATTGGTTCTGGTTCCAGTTTTTGTGAATGGTTACCGGGAGGTCGATCTATTGGGACTCTTAATAATTAAGGATATCATGATCAAATGGTACCTAAGACATTCAGACCAAACTATATGTATTTGAATTATCCTCTACAGAGATCCACTTCAACATAAAAAAACAAGACATTTCAAGGAAGTTATAATCCACCAGTGAACCACGGAAATTTTCAGGTGTCTAAAACACCCGATATATGCAAAGTTCTCCATACAAATATTTTAATCAAAATCTTGACTCCAATAGTTCAAAAACCAAGCAAAGACAAACAAACCCGTGCGTAGCACGGGTGACCACCTAGTAGTTAGAAAACTAGAGTAGAGGAAGGATTCGGAATGAGGTTTGAAAGGGAATAAGAAGAGGCCTTGTAATACTTGTGAATTGTTGTTGCTGATGATGGTAGAAAACCAGAAATTATGAGGAATCAATCTTAATGATCATTGGGAAATCGATATGTGAACTCAAGAATCTGTCTCTGTAAAATTATGCGAACGGTGCAGTTGAAGAGTACTCAGGTAGGCGTGGCATGTCATCGGAAAAGGTGGGAACTCTTATACCTTCTTGTAATCATTTTTTAGTTTATTTACCTGTCAGCATGTTATGTGTACTTGTATGAGCATTTTGTTTGATATGCATCGTCGTTTCCCCGCAAGGATTGTCTATGGAAAGACCACAGATTCTCGCTAAGCTGACTAGCACGAGAAGTGCAATATTAGTAATATACACGGGAATTGTAAATATTATAAATGAGTACGGGATATGGTACGATATTAATACTCTTTATGTTATATCATATTTTACGTCTTTAAATAGCTCCGGCAATATTATATTTAAACTATCTGGGGATATTTATCGTGTGCATATCATCATTGGTTGATCGCAGAAGGTTGTAGTATGGGACAGGGGCGGAAGTAGGGGGGGGGGGGACAGGGGGGTGGTGCCCCCCCCCCCCAAAAAATTTTGAAATTTACGTTTTTGATAGCCTAATTTTTTAAAAAAATATTTTTAGCCACTAGAAATTTTAAATAACCTCATTTTAACCCTTCAAAAAATCTAACTTTTTATAATAGTCCACCCAAAATTAATACTTTAGTACAAAATCCTCCAATTATATGTCAAATTTTCAACACAAATTTGACTATAGCATTCTTTTTTCCTCCATTTAATCTTCTAGGTCTATCGGATTGCAAATTTGGGATTAAAGCTAGCTCCGTTGATTGATTTTTCGTATAATAGCAAAAACGCCCAAAATTTTCGGGCGGCCTACGACCGCCATTTTTTTTCCATGATCCCATTATTTTGTAACTTTTGTTTTAGCCCCCCTGAAGATAAAATCCTGGTTCCGCCGCTGGTATGGGATGCAATCTCTGCACTTTTCTTTCTTAACATGTTATGCTATAATATGATGACTTTCTGAGCGTTGGGTGATGAAGGTGTTTACTGCTTTCTTCAGTAGATAATGATTATTTGAATGATGTACTTGTTTCCACTGAGCACCCCTTTGGGATGATGTGCTCACTCGTTTCCACTTCAGTTTCAGTTTTTCAGAAGACATGTTGTACGAGAAGAGTTACGTTCGTAGTTCAACGCTTAATCGAGTTGGTCCTTGTGTAATATTTAGATCGGTATTCTCTGTGAAATTGTAACAACACACATTACTATATTTATATCACATGAGAGGTTTACATTTATGAACATCATAGTGCTTGGGTTTCTCTTCAGTTTCATCTATAAGTAGGTATCTTGAGTAGATGATCTAGTTTTCTCAACGCCTCTTAGTATAGACTATAAGCAGGTGGATTAGGTGAGCCGTTACACAAAGTACCCACCGCTAACGGAGTGTCTTGTGGGTATAGGACTGTGTCATAGAGCTCGTAGGGCCCTTACGGCTTATATAAACATCAGCTCTGTGCCTGTTATTCGAGGTCTTTTTATGTTTTGGCGTCTAGGTCTTGGCGTTATAGCCTTTTATTTGCGACGAGGCACTAGGAGAGATGGCGTCATGGCCAGTTCGTTTTCGTGGCGTGAAAGCCTTTGTAAGTGTGCCTAGCCAGATGGGGTTTTTGCCCGTTCTGGTAGGATCTGGATTTTGATTTGAAACAAGATGCATCGAAGGGTGCAATTTTCATTTATTTAGATATTGTTTTTCTTAAGCTTTGCTTACATGAAATGTTCTATTTGAGGTGCTTCAAGTTTTTTCCCTCGACTGAGTTCTTAGTTTTTGACCCTCGAGGTTAACCAGACTGTATGTGTCATTCCAGAGCTCTTTCTCGATTACATAGGGCCCGGCCCAGAATTGCTCATGTATTGCGTTACTGTCCGAGCTAGATTCGGTTGATTTTTCATTCGGTGCGAGGATGCTGCTAGTTGCCACGAGGAACTGTTCTCTGTCGCCCAGGCAATGGGTCTTCCCCTTTTGGGTAGTTCGGGTGCCTTGCTTGCCGGCTGTTGTGTTTCTTATGGCGGTGTCTGTCATCCCTGCCTCTACTTCAGCTATGAATTCCCTTATGCAGGAATTTGTGATTTTCGGGTGCTTGGCCTGAACGGGTAGTCGTTACTTGGATGTTCTCTTGCTTGGACATCTATTTCGTTGCATACACGAGCTTCGGGTGGGTCGCCCGGTATTTCTGCGATTCCAAGTGGGGTAGGGAATCTGATTCTTCGATGCAGCGTGGAGGCTACTCCCATGATGTTGTGCAACCAAGGTCTTCCCACGATAGCATTGTAGAGAGATTCTATATAAACCACACAAAATGATGTTGGTCGTTTCAAGTTTCCTACATGGATCATTAGTGAGATCTCTCATCTTGGTGTTGAGGGATTTCCATTGAAGCCGTATATATTGTACGAAGAAGGTTCTAAGGCCATATTCTTTCTAAGCAACTTGTCATAAGTTCGTTCGAAGAGTATGTCCACGGAACTTCCTGGATCTACTACTATCCTGGGCATAGCCATTTCTTCGATGTGCAATGTAATGACTAGGGGATCATTGTGTGATCTTCCTTCGTTAGGGATGTTCGTCGCGGAAAGAAAATTGGTTGTTTCTGCCACTCATTGAGATGTCCTTTCATTGCTACACTGAATATTTCCCATCTCTCGAGGTCTCTTTTGTGAATTCGGTCTGTCTGGATTCTTTCGGGGCCTCGCCTACATATGTCTGTGTGGACTATGGAGTTGCAGTCGCTAAACCTCGGGATGTTTCGATCAATTGTTATGACATATGCCTCGTGTTTTGGCTCCTCCTTCAGCTGAGGCTGGTTCGGAGGTGGCTGCGGTAGCTCCAAGAGGTGATTGAACTTGTCCCGGGTGATAAAGAAATAGATTTGATCCTGTGTTGTGACGCAGTCCTCTATTGTATGTCCATAGAATTTATGGAATTGGCAGTAATATATGGAATTCTTAGTATGCTTGGGTTGATTACCCCTACTCCTCGGATACCTCATTTAGCTCGCTAACTCGGATTGTTCGATGGTCCGAAGAGCTTCCTTGATGGATACACACAGCTTTGGGAGCTTCCTATCATGGAAAGCAGGGAATCCTGTCCGAGGTGTTCCAAGCTTTCTTCCTCCGTCTTGCCCTCGTTGAGTGTTGTTTCCCTCAAATTCTCCTCGTGAGATGGCTCCTCTGTTGTCATTGTACTTTATGTTGTCGTGGTACTTGCCGTCACCAAATTTGCCCTTGTTGCCATACCTGCCATTGTCATTCTGCCTCTCTCTTTTTGAGGGATCCCCATATTGATTGTTCATTGCCTGATCATGCTCTTCGAGTGATAGATTATTTATCGAATGGACTTGCTTCAGAATAGTCTCCTTCCCCTGAGTTGTTTTCTCTTTAATTTCCTCCAATGTGATTCTCTCCTTCTGATATTTTCGGAGATCTTGCAGCGTCTCAAGGTTTTTGGAGAAGAGTCTGTCGTACAGGGGGTGGTTTTTGTCGAGTGCGTTCAGTAATGCTCGTACTTTGTCTTTCTCCGAGGCTCCAATTCCCACCTCTACACACTGGGATGTCCATCTGTCCGTCAAGCTTTTGGTAGATTCTTCTGGTCTTACTATGATGCTAAACAATTTTTCTACTCCTGGCTTTGATGAGTTGTATTAAGAAATGTAGTATGAATACTTTGGATAGTTCTTCGAAAGACGAGATTGAACTGGCTGTTAGGTTGTCGTACCAAGCCAAGGCTTCCCCTTTCAAGCTGGAAGGGAAATACTTGCAAAGCACCTCGTCTTTATCAGCATAGGCTAGGAATACTCGTAGATACATTTTGATATGCAAAGTTGGGTCTCCCGAACCATCAAAGATTGATGTGAAAGTTGGCATAGTGCATTTTATCGGAATGACTTTAGAGAAAATCTCGGGACTTAGCGGCGAGCGGGTGACATCATTTATTGCCTGCGTCAGCTTTATCCTATTACTCGATTGTATTCTATTATCAAAAAGCTCAGCCCGAAGTGTTTTGATTTGGTCCATCATTACTTGTTGTAATGCCTGCGTTTCGGCGTCTTTACTCGCTTGTTCAGTTTTATAGACCAGGTGTATGCTACTCCCCTTCGGACGTATACTGAGCTCGGTTTTTCTGCTGGAGACTACGATTCCATTACCCTTGCTGTCACCCTTTGTCTTGGTATGGCTTCTCGATGCAGAGTGTCCCCTTGATTGAGATATGTTGTGTGGGCGAGAGTGTCCCTCGCTGCTTCCTTTGTAGTTTGAGGCCGACTTCTCTTCCGCTTTCTTGTTTGCCTCGGCCAGTTGCTTTTTTAGTTTCTTTATTTTCTTGTTTTTTAGAATCAACTTCCTGAATTGCGCAGCCGTCGTCGTGGCTTCTTCGGCTAGCTGATGTGCTGGGATTACTTCATTCGGGATGGTGTCTTCGCCCTCGTCCTCGTCATTCTCTCCATCTTCTTCTTGTATTTTCTGCCGAGGTAGTACGTCACCCTCTGGGAATCCTGCTCCATCGGGACCTAGATCCTCAACGTGCACCTCATCTTCGTTTATGCGTTCCCTGTGCTGGACTGTACTTGCTGCCACTTCTTGCGATAGTCCTTTGCTTGTTGAGAATCTGGTATTGTGCCTCGAGGAGCCCGTGCCCTGCCTTGAGGAAATCACTTTCTGCTTCAGCATTTGATCGGATTTCGAAGTCATGCTGATGGTGACCTGTAAAAGACAAAAAACTCGTGAGGTCCCAGACGGCTATTGCAGTGTACAAGGTCTGACATGTATGTCTCTGTTGTAACAGATTTTATCATGCGAGGTTTTAACATGGGTTGTACTCGTTTTAACCAAACCCTAACTGTATTCAGGTTTTGTCCAAATCTACCTTCCCATTTGGGAGGTTTTGGCGAGCCGTCTCTTTCCGAGTTTTATGCCCTGAGTACGAAAGTTGCTAAGCTCACTTCCAAATATAGATTAAGTATCAAGAACCCAAAAGTAACCCTGGGTTTGTTTTTCCAAAAGTAATTGTAGAACAAGCCTTTTAAAGTATTTTCTGGAACTTTGAAGAAGTTTGATATGCTTTTGATTAGATTTCTTCGTTTCAAAGTTTGTATTCATTGAAAAGACGTCGATCTTATCATACTAAGGATTTTCTCAAAGGCCCTTGAACATGTTAAAGCTTTGAAGATCTTTAGACGTCCAAGGTGGTGGAGCTTTAAAAATATGTTTTTAAAGAGAGTTTTTTAGAAACCCTAGAAAAAAAATTCCCCAAAAATTTTGAAAACCCTAAAATACAGGCAAACCCTAAGTTGTTTTAATCAGTCCCTGTTTCTAGCGCCAAACTGTGTGAGTATAAAATCCGCTTAGATACTTTATACTCTACATCCATCAAATCTTAAACCAAACCAAAGTATTTATGTATTATGCATGGCACGAAGATCATAAGAACAACACCGAAGATATCTAAGACAAAACAAGAGTAATGCATAACTGTGAATTGTATTTCTTCGTAATTAGAACATGGATATGATCCTAAGGAGTTTGAGGAGATACAGACCTAATCCCACTCTCACCGCTTAGGCTATATCAAAAATCCAACCCCTACAATGTTTTTCAAGCTCGCTTTATATAGGCCGAACTTGAGTGGTGTACAGCTAATAAGACAAACTACCCAATCGTGGTGGTGTCAGAGCTTGTCGAGTAAGGCGGTTCCTTCGGTGGGTTCTCCGAAGATATCTCCAAGCTTCTATCCTTCGGTGACCAGTGCAAATTTTTCCGTCCATCTCCACCTCGGGGTCTTTACGCTTTTATCCTTTGGGTTGATACCGAGGTATGACTGCGATATTTCTTGGTGGGGTTTGGTCTCTTTGATCTTTGACACGTGTCTCGAGGGTGTTTTATCCTCCACAACAAGATTTGCTCAGTCAAATGCTCCCAAACTCTATGCTTTAAAGCAATCAATTGCATCATGTAAGCAAGATAACTCGAGTGTAGCTATGTATTTCACTCGTCTCAAGTCATTGTGGGATCAATTGGATTCATTCCGACCACATGACCCATGTATCTGTGGAGCAGGTAAGAGCTATTTGATCCATCATAATCAAGACAGATCCATGGAGTTTCTACAAGGGCTCCATGATCGATTTGCTGCTTTAAGAAGCCAGTTCCTGTTAATGGAGCCAATGTCATCTGTAGCCAAGCTATACAACCTTGTCCGCCAAGAAGAAGAGAAACAAGGGATCAACTCTTCATCACTCACTCATGTTGAATCTGCAACATTGAATGTCTCTCGTACTGACTCAAGGAATCAGAAATCCTTCTAGAACAGCAATAACAACAGCAACAAGAGTGTAAGGCCATACTGTGAGCATTGCAACAAGCATGGCCATGTCATCACCAACTGATGGAAACTCAAAGGCTACCCCAAAGATATGACAAAGCCAAAGGATGCAGATTCCCGTGCTCTTGCTGCTGTCACACCTCATTCTGCTGCACCAACAATAGCTGCACCAACAATAGCTGCTGAACATTATGCTCGTCTCATTGCTCTTCTTGATTCAGAAAATGGAACTAGAGACATAGCTCCATCTGCCAATTTTGCAGGTATTACTTTATCTTGTTCTACCAATATTTGGATAGTAGATAGTGGTGCTACTCATCACATTTGTTCATCTCTTTCAATGTTTGTTTCATATACTTTGGTAACTAAACCAATCAATGTTCAATTGCCGGATGGATCTCATACATCTGTGACACACATGGGGAGTGTGGATCTATCACCCACTCTTCAATTGCTGGACGTATTTTACATTCCAAGCTTCAAGTTTAATCTCATATATGTTAGTCAATTAACTACTACAGCCAACTGCTGTATCAAATTCTCACAAAAGTCTTGCATCTTCCAGGACCAACTCACGAACAAGGAGATTGGATGGAGTAGGCGAGTGGCAGGCCTATACCACTTCAGTCACAGTCCACATGCTTTATCTTTAGCTGCAAATAAGACGCCAGTTGATACATGGCATTGTTGTCTCAGCCATCCTAGTGTGGATTGTTTTAAGTTTTTGTCGAGTAAATTTGCTTACATTTCTTCTCAGTTGAATCACTCATGTGATGTATGTCCAAGGGAGAAACAATCTCGTTTGAAGTTTAGTAAAAGTTCTTCTATATCTTTTCGTCCATTTCAATTAATTCATGCTGATATTTGAGGACCTTTCTCAACCCAATCTCTCAATGGTGCAAAATATTTTCTCACCATAGTGGATGATCACTCAAGATGTACATGGGTATATCTCATGAAAGTAAAATCTGAAACTCTACAGTTTCTTCTGGTAATAATAAAATTGTCATACAGTAGAACCTCGATAAACGAATGTTCGATAAATGAATAACCTCGCCAAATGAATATTTTTCTCCGGTCCCGACTTGGGGCAAAGGAGATAAATGAATAACCTCGCTAAATGCATTATTGAATAATATTTTTTGAGTCCTTAAAGGCCCAACGAAAACATAAATAAATAATCACTATATTTAATACAAAAATATATAGATAAATATAGAAAACAGTTTTCATATAAGAAGTCATTTCTTCTAAAAAAAATGCATTTAAAGTCTATCAATTTTTCCTTCCACCTAAACCAAGATGCATCCTTTCTTTAAGTTTTTGCAATGCGGGATTATATTGCTCTGGTTGTAGCAATTTTCATATTTTTAGCACTAGTGCTTGAAATGCCTTTTATGATGACACATTTGGTATGACGCTATTATCATCTGCTTCTTGATCATTCTCATCATTTAATAATGAGTCGATAATTTTTTCATCTGTAAGCGATTCTATAACCGGATCATTTTCGTTAGGATAATTCAAAAGATGGTCGACTTTCATCACATTTCTATAGCGCAAATTAGAAATTACATCAGTTAATTCTTGGATATCTTTTTCTAATTGACCATGCCAGAACATTAATTTCTTCAGATCGAATATTACCATGCCATAGTGGAAATGATAGTTTTTTTAAGATATATTGGGTCGACTTCAAAAAGGCTAAATGTTATACCATATAGTAATTTTTTAGACTCTAAGTATTCAATGTGAATATAATTTTATTTGTACCTCTTCTTTTATATTGATACAAATTAATATCTAAATGAATAAATATTCATTTATCGATAAATAAATAACCTCGCTAAACGAATAATTTTTACCAGTCCCGAGTTTATTCATTTATCGAGGTTCTACTATACCTCAATTGCAGACCTTTCGATCTGATAACGGGTCTGAGTTTAAATCAAATGAAATACAGTAACCAAAATGGGATTCTACATCAAACCAGTTGTGTCTATACTCCACAACAAAATGGAGTTGTCGAGAGAAAACATCGACATCTATTGAATGTGGCTAGATCTTTGAGATTTCAAGCAAACTTACCTCTTCAATTTTGGGGTGAGTGCATTCTTGCTGCGACCTTTCTCATCAATAAAATGCCAAGACCAATACTGTCTCACATAACTCCACATGAAATGCTACTACATGAAGAACCAGACTACTCATACCTTAGAGTATTTGGTTGCTTGTGTTTTAAAAGAAATACAAGAATAAAACACAAGTTCGACCAACGTGCCAAGCCAGGCATATTTGTTGGATATCCATATGGTCAGAAAGGATGCATAATATATGATCTTGAATCAAAGTCTACCACTACGCCAGATCCAGTTTTTAGCAACATTTTATTTTTGGCTTAGCAACGTTTATACACGTTGCTAAGCCAAAAACGTTGCTTTAAATTAATAAATTGTTGCTATAAAAACTATTAATAATTAATTAATTAAGTAATACCAAAAAACGTTGCGTTTTCATGGGCTAATATGTCTTTTTACTGAGAATTAGATTTTCCCCTCTTATATGTCATTTTATCATTGTATATTTTTTTTTCTCAGTAGAAACTCTCTCTCTCTCTCTCATTTTCGTCTCCATCTTTTTTTCATTCTCACCCAAATCTCACAGGTCGAACTTCAACCTCAAATTTGATGAATCATAGACTAAAGCTAACAACCCCCATGTCAAAATCGAAACCCATATATCAGATCCAAATGAAAACCCCTATTTCGTAACCCTTGATTTGCTATTGATATCAAAAATAAACCCTCATCTCACTGTACCTGTAAAGAAGAAGATTTGCCGGTCGATTTGTATGTATCCTTCTCCAAATCTCAATCTCTTTACTCATTCGATTTTCTAGGGTTACAGAAACTGATTTGATTTTGATTGGATTATTTCATGGAGATTTAAAGCATGGTTTTGATTTTAGTACAATTGTATGTTGAGTTGCAATTTATTATCAGATCTGATTGTACTGATTTTATAGGGTTTATTTTAGTTTTGGTATTTGTAACTGATTGTACTGATTTTTTAGGGATAATTTTAGTTTTGGTATTTGTAAGTACACTGAATAAAAGAAGGGAGAATTAGGTTATAAGATGGTACTAACTATTGTTTTGGGATATGTTCTCGATTGAGAAACCCTTAAATCTCTTCTTCTGAAAATGGGTTTTCTTTTAGTCTATGTTAGCTTTGCTTAGTCAAGGCTTTTTCATGAAAATTTACAGATGGGGGCTATTGCAGGAAAACTCAAGCCAAAAGCAGCGGAAGGAAACACTAAGAGAGCCCTTGGGGATATTGGGAACTTGAATACTAATAGAGGAGGTGGTGATGCTGGGAAACAACAACATTTTAATCCTCCTGCAACTAAGGAATTTCGTGCACAGTTACTCGCTGATGCACAACTTTGCCTGTTTATTGAATGGATTTTGTAGTTGTATAATCCCTTGCTAACATGTCATTCGTTGGTTTTCAGAAACCAGTTGATGTGATTACTGGTAGAGCTGATGTATGAAAAACAAAAATATCCAATCCTGTTACAGAGAAGGCAGACGGTAATTGAGATAAGTGTAGCTGCAGAAGAGGCAAAAAATGAATAGCGTAATACCCAAAAATCTTCAGTGTTTGAAGCTTCCTTGAGATCTACTCTTGCCCGTCTGAGCACTAGTTTATCTCTTTCAGTGTTTGGTTCCAGTTTGGATCTGAACCAATCACATGTGGGCACTGACGATGGAAACGGGGAGTTGTCTTTGGCAGGAAGGGCATCCTTGGATGTTGCAGCTCTCCGTCTGATTGACGATCCCGAGAAAGCTAGGAGACTTTTCGGCCTCTTAGATCATGTATATTTTAATCCTGTTTTTTATTTTTGTATACGTCGAGGGCTACTTATCATCTTGATATAACAGTTACGATGTATCCATGATAGCGGTTATTGATTGTATACTGTTAACGATAATGGATCATTATGTGTCTTTATGATGGGCAGCATAATATAAGCACCTAGATCTCGTGATCTTGAGAAAAATATTAGATTGAAGTGTTTAAACTTTTATTTAAGGCTTCCTGTCAAACCAGTTAGTTTGACTGTCAAACCTGGATTAGCATTCCATCTAAGGAACCTCGAACCTCAAAAGCGTTATAAGTCCAAGATTGAGAGCTTATATAAGTAAAATCATATGGCCATCTGTTCAGCAATAAAAGTTTAGATAATCGATTACCTAGTCCTCTGTATCCCTTGCCTACCTATTAGCTTGCTTTAAAAGTTTGCAGTATTTGTGACCCTTCTTTTGCCTATATTATGCAGTCAAAAGATCCTCGGTTTCATGCGCTTCCTCTTGCGTCTCAAAGGGTTACAGCATTTGCAGACACAATAAACTAACATGTTCTCATATCTAAACTCTCATATCTAAAGTACAGCAACGACTTAGTGACGTAGCTCGTTTGCCTATCTGGTCTGCTGTCGAGGAGCAGAGTGCTTTTAATCTTCCAAGTTTCAGTGCATATCCCCAATCATACGTGACCAGAGTTGGTGAATATCTACTTACTTTACCTCAACAGTTGGAGCCACTTGCAGAGGGCATTTCTAGCGATGGAAACACGGACGAAGCCCAGTTCTTTGCTACAGAATGGATGTTCAAGGTAATAATCCATGGTTTCCAATTTCTTTTCCTGTGAGCCAAAAGTTTTTACCATGCTTAAAGTCCATCCACATCTGCAAGCGTCAGTATTACCCATTTGAAGCATCATTTACTAGGAAAAGACCCATACATCTCTGGCAATTGGATGTTAATCAAATCTCGTATAGTGTTACGATTAGAGATAAATGCGTATATAACTCTACCATATAATCATGGAACCTAAGGCATTAGTATGGATTATTTAATCATTTTGATTATGCACACACACTTCACTAAGCACATCAGAATTTAACTCATCTGGCATGCATACGTTATGTATGCCAATTGGTAGTATCAGAGTTCGGTCTTCCAATTGTGAAATCAAATGGATAAGTACTTGTATTATCACAGTTTATGCAAGAGTGTTTTCCTTACGAGGATTAGATAGGAATGTGTTGTTTTATACGCCAACACAACACATTTTCTTACTTTATTTTAGGTCGCCGAATATTTCTGACTTGTATAGTTTTCAATGCTATATATGACTGGAACAATGCTAAGAATAACCCAAATTTACATTTTAATAAATATTAACCCGTTAATCACACCCTCTGACATAATTGTATCTGTCTCATTTACACATTGTTCAAGCCAAGTTCATGACTATATGGGTTCACAGATTCAAATTAACGCCAAGCTGAGGATCATTCTTGTAGACTGGTTGATACAAG